>VMBQ01002160.1:73100-122749 GCA_007657795.1 Dreissena rostriformis
CCAATCTTCATGTAACTTTGTCAAAATGTTTGTCTTAATGATATGTTGGTTGAGTTCAAAAGTGGTTCCGGTCCATTGAAAAACATGGACCAGGTCAAAGCTTGAAAAACCTTGTTTATCTTTAACCACAAAGCACGCAGCTTTGATATTTGATATGTGACAAAGATTGTTCAAATCATGCCACTGGGCAAGCTCATTTCACGGGTGAGCGATCTAGGGCCATCTTGGCCCTCTTGTTTAAAAAATTACAGAATGAAGCTAAAACTTTGCATTATGACTTTTTAGATATCCCAACATGTGTAATAATGTTTAAAGTGACTTTTGACTATATCTGTAGTTAATATGAGAAAATTGTTTAACTCTAGCCTTGACAGCTTGAGTTAGACAATTTTCTCATTTTATTTGACTTGTTTACATTTTGTTTGGAAATTTTCCCACACATTTTTTCCACCAATGAACTTCGCCAAATGATCACATGGGTTTAACTTTGTAAGCCGATTGGATAGGACCTTGGAATTCTTCGTGGGAGAAGCGGGCCGTTTTCACAATTGCGAAAATATCGAAACCCGTTTTCATGCCAAAACTAAGATTGGCCATTTTCGAGGGGAGGGGACGATATACAAATTGTTCTTAGATACATGTACCTAAGCTGTGCCTTAGGACGTTTTGCTTTCTATTTTTTCTTTCCGAACTGTAGATTGAATCACAGAAATTGACTTGGCAGACGGAATCCAAGATTGGAAGTCTGAAGAACGTCACACATTCCCCCGGCGGTGGCAACGTAAAAGTATGTCTGACAGTACGACATGTTGCGCATAATGGCCGTTGTTTATTGTAGTAAGAATGTCGGACGTTACGACATTAAGCATGTAATTGTTATTGTTTATTGTAGTAAGAATCTCAGACCTTACGACATGTAGAATGTTATGAAAATTGTTTATTGTAGTCCAAGACTTCTAGACAAGCAACTGTGCTTTACATACGTCTCTTTGTTTGGTTTATTTTTTTGTTTTGATTCCAATAATGCAACAGTTTTATGATTACTGTTGTCATCTTAAATGATACAAATGGAATTTCATGGAATATTTAGAAAAAATCATTAAAATAAGTTCATTTAAAGAAAATATTTTAAATATTATATTATTTACATTTGTAATTGTTTAAGAATAAGAGTTAAATGACACTGTAGGGTATATTATATACACATTTATTTAAAAAAAACAAACAAAAAAACAACAACCGTTAAGCCATTTATACAAAACAAAAGGCCATTTCATAAGAATCATACTGATGTAATGATGGTCTGTCTATATGTTAAAAAGACTTAAAAGACTGAAGACTTCAATTAAAAATAATAATTTGAAGCAGTCAATAATTTTGAATATCACTTTGATATATCACCTGCTATGACATTGTCACAAGAATATTTGTCTTTGACAACAGTATTTATATTATTTTATAATATTTGAAACACTAAAAATGCTTCGTTTTCTACAAGTTTAAAATGTTGTTGTTTTTATTGCCTAAGAAAATTGAAGGCAAATGGTTGTCCTTTGGTACTGAATACTTGAGAAAGATTTTAGAGACTTGTTCTAAACAATTTTGAACAACGAAGGATGTTGTAAAGTTTTGACAAAGTCCAAATTGTGAGGTAAGTTTAAGATACTTTAAATTGTAAGTAAAGATAAAGATAACAGCACTTAGATGCTTTTTGCATGAGTTATAACAAATATATGTTTGACAGTAAAATGATAATGCATGACATCGTAAATAACCTGCATGCTGTGTAATTGAGTGAACTGTGTGACATTAACAGCTTCAATATTCTACATTTTAAATGTGGTATAAATGCAACTTAATAGGGTTATATGATGGATTTTTTGTTACTCTATTTCTAGAATATTTATTCTGTGAAACTTAAAAGCTATTCTGGTGACTATAATGCACATTCATATGAGGCTGCATACACATTTTGTATTAGTCTTCTTTCGCTGAAAATTTTTAATGTTTGGAAGTGAATATGAAAACACCATTGACCTTATATAATAACCCTATTGAGTTTTCCATGGGATATCTTAATAGATTAGTAGATCACTGCTACATTTATTGTTATTTGTTATTAAAGCATCAAGAAGAGGCAGAAATTGAAGTGTTGGGGGAAGACCTTGATCTAGCAGCAGAGATTGATCAGGTAAATTGTGTGAACGAGTTCATTTTGATGGAATTCTTATTAATATATATGAGTCGCCCTTTGTGAAAAGGGGTTTAATGCATGTGCAAAAAGTGTCATCCCAGATTAGCCTGTGCAGTCCGCACAGGCTAATCAGGGACGACACTTTCCGCTTAATCTGGATTTTCGTCAAGAAGAGTCTTCCTTAAAGCAAAAAATAGAATAAAAGCGTGTAACAACACTTTAAGCACATGCATCAAACCCCCTTTTCACAGAGCGAGGTTCCTATTTATATTTTTTGTGTCATATTCTGTCTTGGGCAATCATTATTAAACACATTCGAAATAACACCACCATTATTGTGAAAATAAATAATTGTTACTTGTATAACAAGTAATTCTGCTAATGCATTAAATGATCTGACAGAACGTGACGCTTTATTTCAGGAAATGGAACAGTGGAACACAGGAAATCAATTTTCATTGAATACTGAGAAATATAAAATTCCCACAAAGCAGGAAGTGGAGATAACCATGGAGCCGATACCCGCCTCTCAGCTGGGTGCAGGGAACCAGTCACATCGTCAGGAACTTAAGAGGCGGGCCACCATTTTAGCTGCAGAATTGAATGAAGAGACATATCCAAAGTGTGAAGCGAAAAGAAACAACTCTTTTGTTAAACAGTCTTCTTTTGCAGTGCAATTTCAAGACTTTGAAAATGGATCACATGGACTGTATATCACCAGCGCTTTCAAGAATAGAAATGATTACGTGAATATGGACATGTTTAATGTTAATTCTCCGGTTCAAAGTGTGCCTTGTTTTCCCAGTGAAGAGATTAATCTTACTGCAGACGTGACCAACAGTGGTGCTGTGTGTCTAGGTGTAATTGAACCTAACTCTGATGAGAAAAATGATTTAGAGGAAGAGACAAAAGAAGAAGGTCCTGATTATGACAATTTGTCTGGAGATGGAACGCAGGAAGATGAAATGAATGACACCAATGAAGATGGGAATGAAATAGACAAAGAGACTGGGGACGGTCCTCACTTTGCTGAAGATACTGATCTGTTAGACAAAGAAGAACGAGAACTATTAGAAGCGCTAGATGACATGTTAGAGAACATAACAACATATAATGATGCTGTTGAGAACAAGTTGCCAGTACCTTCGAAACAATTGAAGCGATTGGATCGGAAATGGAAAAGTGACTTCAACATAGCTTTGCCAGGCACTGTTGAAAAGCAGATGCCATCATTTCTGACTAGAAGGCTAACAAGTGTAGAAATGGATTTGAAATTAAGCACAGACAGACTTCCTTTTAAAAGTACAATAGTTGAGGAAAAACCATTCAATTGCAATGGTTTGGATGATGGTTTGATGGACTATGATAATGTTGATTATGATGATACACCAGATAGAAAAGCTGAAATTGTTGGGCTCCAAGGTAATACAGATGACCTGAAGGATCATTTGAATACAGATGAAGGTATTAGTTCTTTAAGGTACCTGCATAGACAAGAAAGTCCGAAAGCAGAATTCAGTGTGCAGGAACCAGAATCTTCAAAGTCTGATAGTGGAGTTTTGCAGAAAGTAAAAGGTTTGTTTGGACTAAAAAACAAGGAACCAGAAGACAGTGACACAAGGCGTATAATGTATTCAGGAAATGTGGTCAAGCGCAAAAGGACTAGTTCATTTAAAAGAAAAAGAATGAATAGAACAGGATTTGTTAATTCAAAAAGAGAGGATTTAGAAATAGAACAAATGATGAAGCATTTTGGATATTATGGGTTAACGTTAGACAGAGACCGAGTGAAACAGAGTAAGCGAATTCAACGTGCCAATATTAAAGGAGGTGAATGGATTGCAAATGATGCTGATAATTCTTCTTTTACACGTAATGTGAATATGACACGCATGCACGTTCCTGATGAAAGCCATGTCCCAGAATTACCAAAGAAAATGAGAAAGCACAGTCCAGTTTCATACAGAAATGAAATGGATACAAATGGTCATATTGAGCTTGGAAGTAATGAAAAAGAAGCATCTCTTAATGAAAGACCTTACTCACAATACACTGGAGTAAATCATGAAAGAGCAAGTAATGATATACACAAGGACAAATTTGTTTACTCCTCGTGTTTACGAAATATGGAGGACAATGATTCAGAAGACACCATGACAATCGACACTGAGACTAGTGAAAGTTTGTTTGAAGGAATTAACCATGCTGACAAAGGGGAGGTCAACATGGCGTTTGTTGATGAGGAAGGCCTCACTTGGATATCAGCCCACAGCAGTGACAACAACAGAAGAAAGGAGGCTGTGGTGAACAACTATCAGAAACTAGATCTTGAAGAGGAAGAACCTAACGTTGAAGAGACAGACACAGTTGCAAATGAATCACATTATTCTGTTCTTGGAAGTGTTAAAAAACATGACAGTCACTTCCAAGCTTCTCCAGAGGAAGTCTCTCCATCATGGTCAAAAATTGAGTCCAAGAAAAATGATGAAGAATATTTTCAATCTTGGTCTCCGGATGGAGATGATGTAAATACTGGATATGTCAATGATGGGTATGTCTATGATGAAGTTCCCGATGCCCAGGATACTGACAGTTCTGAGGAAACATTCACAAGTTTTGCTGAAATAAAGTTTAAACAGGCAGAAAAGGTAACATCAAGTGGTGCTGATAAATGTACCGTAAATGATTTGGAACTTGGTCGATGTGCTGAACATTTATCTGATAATCCTGACTTTAAGCGCTCTTCAAATAACATTGAACATACATGTGCAACAGGAAGTCAGACAAATGTAAATTGGCAGATAGAACATGATCAGTTTGGATATAGTGTGGTCAGAAAAGCTAACAAAGGACTTACACAGGAAAAGAATGAAAAACCCAAATCTGAAATGGTTTCTTCAAAATGTATGGAGGAAAAGAATAATAAATGGTCTTCATTGATGGAAGATATCAAGTCTGAAGCGGACACCAGACATCTGAGAGTGCATAAGAAAGAAAAAAGAAGATCCTTCAGACGAACTTTGTCACACGGAATTACGGCTGATGATGTTGAAAAGAAAATCAACATGGTAGATGAATTAAGAACTGTTCTTGCAAGGATGTCTGATAAGGAAAATTCCTTTTTGAAGACGTTACAGAAAAATAGACAGTCTGATTTAGACTCCAGGCCTGGGTCTTGGAGGATTTCAGTCAGGCCATATGGAAAAAATTCTATGGAAGATTTGAAAAAGCTCGGGCACTCAATGAGTTTTTCTGAGAGAAATTATGGGAGCGTTGAAAGGCTGAACCCAAAACCTCTGCATGCTTTGCTAAAATCTGATAGAAGCAAAAGTATGATGACAATAAACGACATAAATAGTGATCTAATGTCTGATGAACATGATATAAATGTGGGTGAACAACATGCAGAAGATGTAAAAGAGAATATCGTGGTCATGAATGGTTTGGAAACGAAGAGAAAAACTGAGTGGGATGATATTGTTCAGGGCTTTTCTGATTTCAGTTCTAAATTGGATGAGATTTTTGACACCTTTCTGAAGAAAGAGTTTGAGTGGTTAGACAAAGAACCACTTGGTAAAACTACAAAAGAGGATAAAGCAGAACATAGAAGGAAACCTGTTGACAACGCTGATGAGGATGATGTTGTTTTGAAGATTCTTAAGGAACAATTGCTGGGTAATACTAAAGAGGAATATTCACAAGAAGACATAAATATAAAGCCTTATGTTGCATATTTGGACGTTGATGAACAACAAATGGAAAATCAGCTTTGGGATCAGTCCACTGATTGTTTGTCTGCTAATGATCGGCACAAATGTGGTATCGACTATGAGGATACAGAAAGTGACATGGTGAAATATCAAACCGTAGCTTTAGATGTGTGACATTTATATCTTATTTATGTGTGAAAATATATGTGTATACAAAATATATGTGTGCTGCTTTTACATACTTAATTGTTATTTGCTTTTTAAACTTAAAAGTGAATATGTTATTATATATATTTACATTTGGAACTGTGTGATTCATTTAATATCTACACATCTAAAAAAAGGCTAGCAAAATATTTATTTTACCTTAATTTGACCTACTCTATGATAAAGTCTGTGTACGAGATACATGTTTATGTTACCATAATTATTTTGGTAGAAAAATTGTGAATGGCTGGCTATGTAAAATCTTGCCTTTCTAAGTATGAAGAAAATAAAAGTTAACTGTAACATCCCTCATATTCATATGCATTTGTTTAATTTTGCTTGAAAGGCTTTGCATGGAACTCGCTTTAGATTTGAGATGTATATTTGCATGAATGGAATGCTAAACAATCATACATTTTCTTTTGTTGTCACTGTATGAGTTTTCAAGTGACCTCTTAAAGGATTTTTATACCCTCATTACCATTGGTAATGGGTGCTATATAGGAGTCACTTTGTCGGTCGGTCTGTCGGTCGGTCTGTCTGTCTGTCTGTCCCGAAAATTTCATCGAATCTTCACCAAACTTGGTCAGAAGTTGTATCTAGATGATGTCTAGGTCAAGTTTGAATATGGGTCATGCAGGGTCAAAAACTAGGTCACGGGGTCACTTAGTGCGCTTTAAACCGAAAGTTTTTCCGGACCATTACTATGTCATTTATTGTTAGATTTGAAAATGACTTGGTACATTTGTTCACCATCATTGGACAGTGTGTCATGCGAAAGAAGTACATCAATATCTCCAAGGTCAAGGTCACACTTTGATTTCAAAGGTCAAAAACGCCCATAAATGAGCTTTTCCGGGCCATAACTATGTCGTTTATTGTGAGATTTTAAAATTATTTGGCACATTTGTTCGCGATCATTGGACAGTGTATCATGCGAAAGAATTACGTCGATATCTCCAAGGTCAAGGTCACACTTTTTGTTCAAAGGTTAAAAATGGCCATAAATGAGCTTGTCCGGGCCATCACTATGTTGTTCATTGTGAGATTTTAAAATCATTTGGCACATTTGTTCACCATCATTGGACGGTGTGTCATGCAAAAGAATAACGTCGATATCTGCAACGTCAAGGTCACACTTTGAGTTCAAAGGTCTGCAACGTCAAGTTCACACTTTGAGTTCAAAGGTCAAAAATGGCCATTAATGATCTTGTCCAGGCCATAACTATGTCATTCATTGTGAGATTTAAAAATTACTCTGTACATTTGTTCACAATCATTGGACGGTGTGTCATGCAAAAGAATTACGTCGATATCTTCAAGGTCAAGGTCACACTTGGAGTTCAAAAGTCAAAATTTGCCATAAATGAGCTTGTCCGGGCCATAACTATGTCATTCATTGTGAGATTTTAAAATGACTCTGTATGTTAATTTTGTTCACAGTCATTGGACGGCATGTCATGCGGAAGAATTCAAGAGTTCAAAGGTCAAAATGGCCATAAATTATAATGGCATAATAATTGTTAAAAATCGCCATAAATTAGCTTCTCTTGTTTTGTGAAGACAGCATGCAAAATATTCTGTGTCAATGCAGCATGTGGGGGTATACGTCACGTCTGTGACAAAGCTCTAGTTTTTTATGCCACCGCTATGGTGGCATATAGCAGTTGAACTGTCAGTCCGCCTGTCTGTGGGTCCGTCCGAAACCTTTAACATTGGCCATAACTTTTGCAATATTGAAGATAGCAACTTGATATTTGGCATGCATGTGTATCTTATGGAGCTGCACATTTTGAGTGCTGAAAGATCAAGGTCAAGGTCATCCTTCAAGGTCAAAGGTCAAAAAAACAAATCCAAGGGAAGCAACAAGCTTTAAAGGGAGATTCTATTTATCATTTGGCAGGTACAGATCATTTTCACAAGGGAAGTAATAATTTTTTTAAGGGATATAATAAAAAAAAAAAATCNGGATGAAGGTCGGTCGGTCTTTGTGTCTGTCGGTCTTAGTGTCTGTCGGTAGACCAGTTCGTTTCCGATCAATAACTTGTGAACGGATTGACCGATTGGTTTGATACGTCATATGTGCATTGGCCTTGGACAGTAGATGACCCCTTTTGAAATTGGGGTCACTAGGTCATAGGTCACTGTCACAATAAGTGTGAAAATCGTTTCCAATCAATAACTCATCAATGAATTGACCGATTGGCTTGATACTTTACAGGTACATTGGCCTTGGGCAGTAGATGACCCCTATTGAAATTTGGGTCACTAGGTCAAAAGGTCAAGGCCACTGTCACAATAAGTGTGAAAATCGTTTCCGATCAATAACTCGTCAACCAATTGACCAATTGACTTGACACTTCAGATGTGCATTCGCCTTGGACAGTAGATGACCCCTTTTGAAATTGGGGTCACTAGGTCAAAGGTCAAGGTCAATGTCACAATAAGTGTGAAAAATCAAGGCCCTGTTTTGGGTGCATATGTCTTCGACCGTGGAACTCTTGTTTGGTTGTGCTTTTCCATTTAATGAAAAAGTTGTATCTTAAATTTCATGGCCTTCATGAAAATTATTGATTTGAATTACATCAAAAACATAATTTCTATGACTGTGTAAATGTTTTTTGTTCCTGTTTTTTGCAATTGAAGTATTTGATGAGAAGATGTTTTATTCCATAATTTAAAATTATTACATTACTTTTAAGTATATTGTTGTCTTCAGAAAGACTTAATTGCAGAATTAAATATTAATATAAATAACTTGGTAATAAAATTAAGTGAACATATACCCGGCCCCATAAGCAAAGTTAAATAAAAATTTAATAAAACTATTAACAATAATGAAACACAAAATGAATGAAACATAAGAATAGTATATGGAGGAATAGATGATTGAAGTGACTCGTGTTATAGATTCAGAGTAAACGTATAACTTGGTCAGCGACATCAAGGGTCGGCTCGCTGGATAATGTCCGTCATACAGCGCGCGGAGGGAATATTAAAGTGATAAAAACATGCACATTTTTGGGGATGCTGTTTTAGTGTTCTATCTGGGCTTTTTTGTTTCACACCTCTGTCTTTTCTTATCCGTACTTATACATATTCAGTCAAGTTACTGGTGATTTTGAGTTAACCCTTTGCATGCTGGGAAATTTGTCGTCTGCTAAAATGTTGTCTGCTAAATTTCTAAAATTAGCATTTTCTTTGATTTTTTTTCAAAAAATACTATCAGAATAGCAAACAGTTTGGATCCTGATGAGACGCCACGTTCTGTGGCATCTCATCTGGATCCAAACTGTTTGCAAAGGCCTTCAAAATCCGGTTCCAGCGCTCAAAGGGTTAAATATCTATGTACACCATTATTATAAACATGAGATCATCCCAGATACTGTATATTACACAAGTATTAATTGGTAATAAATTGTTAGCATTCTACTTAGTTAAACAAACAAACAAGTTTCCTCATGTGAGTGAAAAATTATGCATATTTTCATACCATTCATTTGAAAAATGTTAACACAAAGCAAACAAACTTCTGAGAGACATTTGCATTGCTAGTGAAGTCAAATGTTGGAAGAGTGGCTCTCATTCCAGAGCTGTTGTAGTCACCTTTTTGTCATAGAGCTATGCACATTTCTACATTAACACAACATTTCTACATTAACACAACATGCCTGTCTAAGAGATTGCAAGATTTTAGGATAATGTCATTTCTTCCATAGTGTTTTCTTCAAACATACAGGCAAAAAGCATGTGCTTTGCTTCTCACATTATAGGTAGCTTTGCCATTAATTAGGGAAAACAGGCGCTACAAAGCCAGCATGTAAGCGTAAAAAATAATGGCAGTATTTATATATCGCATTTTTGTCAAACATGTTTTTTAAGAAATGTATTACAGTGTTTTTACTAAATTTCTTTATAGAGAACTGTTCCTTTGATCAAATATATGAGCCGCACTCTGAGAAAACGGTGTTTAATGCATGTGCGTAAAGTGTCGTCCCAGATAAGCAGACTGCACAGGCTCAACAGGGCCGACACTTTCCACTTTTATGATATTTTTCGTTTAAAAAAAGTATCTTATTAGTAAAAATCTAGTTTAAGCGGAAAGTGTTGTCCCTGATTAGCCTGTGCATACGGCACAGGCTTATCTGGGACGACACTTTACACATATGCATAAAATCCCCTTTTCACCGAGCGAGGCTCGTTTGGATGAATAGCTGATTGAAGTGACTCGTGTTATAGATACAGAGTAAACCTATAACTTGGTCAGCAACATCAAGGGTTGGCTCGCTGGATAATGTGCGTCATACAGCTCGCGGAGGGAATATTAAAGTGATAAAAACATGCACATTTTTTGGATTGCAGTTATGATGTTCTATCTGTGCTTTTTGTTTCACACCAATGTCTTTTCTTTTCCAAACGCATATATATTCCATCAAGTAACTGGTGATTTTGAGTTAAATGTCCATATACAACATTAGTAAAAATATGAACTATTTTTTAACACTCCTGATACTGTATGTTACACGAGTATTAATTGGTAATAAATAGTAAGCATTCAACTTACTTAACAAAATAACAAGTTTCCTCATTTCAGTGAAAAATGAATGCATACTTTCATACCATTCTTTTGAAAAATGTAAACACAAAGCAAGCAAACTTCTGAGAGACATTTGCATTGCTAGTGAAGTCAATTATTGGAAGCGTGGTTCTCATTCCAGAGCTGTTGTAGTCACCTATTTGTCATAGAGCTTTGCACATTTCTACATTAACATAACATTTCTACATTAACACACATGCCAGGAAAAGTGATTACATGATTTTATGATAATGTCATTTCTTCTGCCATAGTGTTTTCTTCAAACATGCAGGCAAAAAGCATGTGTTTTGCTTCTCACATTATAAGTGGCTTTGCCATTAATAAGGGAAAACAGGCGCTACAAAGCCAGCATGTCAAAGTAAAAAGTAATGGCTGTATGTATATACATATATATTGCAATTTTTATAAATGTCTAAAAACTTGCTTTTTAAGATATTATTTTATTACAGTGTTTTACTCAATTTCTTCATAGAGAACTGTTCCTTTGATCAATTTTTCATTTCTTTCCACAGTCATTATAATCCATGCATTTTAAATGACTTCTAACTATATCAAGCTTTACTTATTTTTTCATCAGTGTGTTAACTAACACAAGTGTGCAGTGTAAAATAATATGTTTGCTGCTTAATGGCATTAGTGGGTCTAACCTCAAAATTTGCTTTGTATGTTTAAAAGTTCATTATTTTAAATGGTTTTGTTTATTTTAATGATTCATTTTATTTAATTGCTTCATTTATGCTGCATTTAAGCTCGTAATTATATTTAAAACACTATTTTGACCTTAATTGCGATATTGTATGAAAATTAATGTGATACTTTTATCCATAGACAATGGCAGAACATTTCAAGAAAGACAACCCAGGTGTATTTTGTTCATAAATCAACTTGTAACCAAAGAGTTTTCTCCCTGTAATTTCAGATTCTGGATCAGAAGATCGAAATAAAAGCACAGTCAAAAGTTGGGTCTACAGCTAATTTAAAGCATAAGCCTGGAGGTGGTGACAAAAAGGTACATAAAAATAAAAATAAAAACAATTAAAGTGGATATGAAATTTGTGTACACCATAATAAGAGCCAAATATTTATGAGCCTAGCTCTGTGAAAATTGAGTTTAATGAAAGTGCGTAAAGTGTCATCCCAGATAAGCCTGTGCAGTCTGCACAGGCTAATAATTGACGACACTTTCCACTTTTACGATATTTTTTGTTTAAAGAAAGTCTCTTATTGGCAAAAATTCAGTTTAGACGGAATGTGTCTTCCCTGATTAGCCTGTGCGGACTGCATCTGGGACGACCCTTTACGCACATGTATTTAACCACCCGCTTAAGGCCACTGTCACACTTGAAGGTTGTTGGGTTTTTTGCCTTTATGTTCATGTTCATTTTCCGTGTTATCTCCATATCCCTTATAACTGTTGAAAGATTTTCTTGACACTTGACTTAAATGTTTTTTTTCTAATGATATCATGTGCAGGAGGCATAAACTGGTCACATCAACTTAAGGTCAAGGTCATCCTTGAATGGTTGAATGGTTAAGCCTCTATTTTCATGTCTGTTCTATATCTCCTGTGCATTTTGCAGGATATGTATACAACTTGCCTCGTATGTTTTTCATAGTCGTTCAATGTACAGATGGCATGAGGCAGTGCAACTACCTCAAGGTCAAAGTCAAACTGGAAGTTCCAAAGAATCACAACAGAAAATAAGCTCTTCGTTGTACTGCCATGGAGATTTACATATATATAATTAACTTTAGTGCTTTTAAGTCAAAATGAGTGGAGTTGTCCTGCAATAGCACTTTCTGTAAATTACTGATCTAAGAAAACCTTTCCAAGAGTCATAAATGATAACTCAAGTAATACATTTTTTATCTATTTTGTGAGTGTGTGTATGTGCGTGCGAACATGCATGTGTGCGTGCCAATTTTTTTATTATTTGCAATAGAAAAAAATCTTCCATTACCATGAGGAATACAATTTGGCACATGTAATTCTCATGCGAACATAGCTAGAATAGATGCCACACTTGAGATCATGTTGAGAACATAGCTAGAATAGATGCCACACTTGAGATCATGTTGAGAACATAGCTAGAATAGATGCCAGACTGGAGATCATGTTTCAGGTGTCACAATCCTGCCATTTGTCAGTGGTTTTGGTGCCTATATATCTGCAGTTTTTAATATGTTTATTTCAGATCGAGACAATAAAGCTGGATTTCAAGGATTCTGCGAAACCGAAAGTGGGGTCACTTGAGAAGGTCAAGCACAAGCCTGGGGGCGGAGATGTTCAGGTGAATGTTTATTGAATTTTTACTAACTTTCACACCTACCAGATGGTGTGATTATTCTATATTGATTGAAAATATTTACTTTTTCTGTATTATGTGATAATTGTATGCTCCCTGAAATGGGGAAGAATATAGTCACTGCTGTGTCCGTCCGTTCGAATTCTAATTTTTATGCGATTGAATTTGCTTGGGTCTGAAACAAATTTACATTATAATTTTTTCCCGTCCAACTTGATTTCTGTCCTTCTATCCTTAAGTCCTTCTGTCAGACTGTCTCTCTTTTGGTCCGTCACACTTTTCGTTTCCGTGCAAAATCTCACACACTAATGATCTGAATTTGATTAAACTTTATATGCAGCCTCCTTAAATGACGGACATTAGCATCCATGTCAAGTTGTTCTGGTCCAATGATTTCTGATGGAGTTATTGCCCTTTGATTATTAATTTGTCACTTTTAATTTCTCCGCAAGATCAAACACTAATGATCAGAATTTTATAAAACTACGGAATCTGAAGTGGGTTTTCATTTGTATATTCTCATGTTGTTATGCTCCAAAAAAATTAAGGCAGTTTTTGCCCTTTGTTTTACTACCACATGGTCGCATGAATTAACTCTTTCAGTGCTGGAACCGAATTTTGAAGGCCTTTGCAAACAGTTTGGATCCAGATGAGAAGCCACAGAATGTGGCGTCTCATCAGGATCCAAACTGTTTGCTATTCTGATAGTGGTCTTTGAAAAAAACCCGAAGAAAATGCTAATTTTAGAAATTCAGCAGACGACATTTTAGCAGACGACAAATTTCCCAGCATGCAAAGGGGTAAATGTTTCTATGTCATATCACAGGAAATTATAACCTGAATTTGATATGCAGTTTCCCTACAGAGTGGTATTACTCTTATTGTTTTGTATCTAGCGAGATTTATGGAAGTTATTGGCCTTTGAATAATAATATGTTTCCTGAACATAAGCCCGCACATAGACAATTCCCATCATCAGGGAGCATCCATCAGAGTTCTGATATTCTTGTAAATTAAGTAAATTGCTATTTTTCTAAATCTAAAACTCAACGTTTTTTTTCTTCAATTTACACGCTGTTATTTTGAGCTGAGTTTTTGTTAAGTGTTTCTTATTGTTTTACATTTAAAACAGGAGGAAAAGCAAAGACAAAACATAATAATTATTTATTATTCATCTTCATCAACTCCTCAAAGGGACTTGTTCACAGATTTTGGCATGTTTTGAAGTTTGTCATTGAATGCTTTAAATTGATATCTGTGAACATCGAAACTAAACATCTCCATTATAAAACAAGAATAAAAGTAAAGAAAGAAAGTTATTCACACCGGGGCTCGAACCACTGACCCTTGGAATAAAAGTCCAGCTCTTTAACCCCTCGGCCATCCGTGCTGATATATTAAGAGGTGTATTTTATACTTTATATAAGCAATCCTTGTAATGTCACAAAATATAACAATAACAACAGAACTTTACAAATTATTCAATCGTTTCCCGTGTGTAACGCTTTATAATGTATACATATATAGGTTTTTAAATCTTCAAAAGATGCATATAATTCATATTTAAGACCATGGTCAATGTTCAGTATTACTATTTCCTCGCAAATATCATAAATACAACCAAAATTTGCAAATGTGAAAGATTTTTTTTTTTCAATTTTGTCAATTTACCAAATGTGAACAGGTCCCTTTGATTCAAAATATTTTCAACATCTCAATAACACCATTCTTGGGTTATTGTTTCGTTGACAGATTTTAAGTGACAAATTGGAATGGAAGGCAGAGTCTCGGGTTCAATCATTGAAAAATGCATCTTATGTACCCAGAGGTGGTAACGTAAAAGTATGTGTTTTCTTATCGCCATGGTTACAGTCTCATCTTTTTGTGTCTTGTTTTGAACACACTGAAGTGTTAGCAAAATGTTTTTTTTCAATTATGGTACTTAGGGTTTTACTGTGATGATTTAAGTTGTTGTGTTTCTCTTTTTCTACAGTTATACTTCTCTCCATATATACATGTACATGTGAAATTAAAAAATGAAGGAAAATAATTAGTTTTAATATGAGCTGTGTCATGCTTAAATGAGTCTTAACTCTTTGCATGCTGGGAAATTTGTCGTCTGCTAAAATGTCGTCTGCTGAATTTCTAAAATTAGCATTTTCTTTGATTTTTTTTCAAAGAATACTATCAGAAGAGCAAACAGTTTGGATCCTGATGAGACGCCACGTTCTGTGGCGTCTCATCTGGATCCAAACTGTTTGCAAAAACCTTCAAAATCCGGTTCCAGCACTCAAAGGGTTAAGCCATATGCAAAAAGCATACCTCTTGACCAGCCTGCGCATCTAATGAGACCACAAAACCTTTCATGACTTTAAAGGGGATAGCATGAAGCGGCTCAAAGCTTGATAACAAGGCTTTTATCACACCTCTTCTGCCACTTATTAAATTACATGTCTGTACAAGTTCATATGAAGTGTTTTCATGCAGGCTATAGTCATAAACTTCATTTGGCTGCAATAAAAATAAGTCAAATTTCTGTGATGTACTGTACTATTTTCTAATTCCGTGACTGGCATATGTGTTTGGAAAATACGTTCCAGGAATTTGAAGAAACTTTTATTTCGTTGGTAAATTATGTGTTACTAGGACTAGGCAGGATTATACTTTTTTTTTAAAGTTACCAAGCTATTTGTATTTGTAAGCTGTCAATAGATGAATACAAAATAGGTGTTTGATTGCCGGTGTGATAAATTTGTTTTAGAACAAGTAATACTATGTGTTTGTATTAAGATTCTCTTATTTTTCTAGAGAACCTTTAATTAAGAATAATATTAGTTATGCCCTTGTATACACATGCCACTTTAAAAGTTAAGTATAAAGGTGCTCATGATAGTATTAGTATAGTAGATGATAGAATAGGATGAAAACAAAACAGGTTGGCCTTAAACAAGAAGGCCCTTGAGTACTGGTGAAAAATTAAAGATATGATCCTGGCTCTGTGAAAAGGGGGTTTAATGCATGTGCATAAAGTGTCGTCCCAGATTAGCTTGTGCAGTCCGCACAGTCTAATCAGGGACAACAGACTTATCTGGGACGACACTTTACGCACATTTACCCCGTTTTTACAGAGTGAGGCTCAAATAGTTTGAGTTGAAATTTATTGGATTCCCCTCTATTCCCCCTCTGCTGCCATAGATACATACTGAAAAGCTGGACTGGAATGTGGAGGCCAAGGTTGGTTCCCTTGCCAACGCAGATCACGTGCCAGCCGGGGGCAATGTGAAAGTAGGTCAAGGCCAATGTTGTCGTGTATTTTAGTATGGATCGTGTGTGGTCATTTAGTTTATGGTTCGTAAATATGTGTGATTTTGTACATTATTATTAGTATGATTGTAACAAATACAATTAGACATAACCCAGCAAAAAAAGTGCGATGGATTTAATGTATATAAAAGCATTGTTAAAATTAATTTAATAGCTAACATTAATATAATTTAAACCCAGTGGAAATGTCATTAAATGTGTGTTAAAAAGTATAAAATGTTCTTGTTTTCTATTTAAAAACTGATTTAAAAATCTATTTAAAAAAAAAAAAAAATGCATTAATGTTGAGTAATAAATAATCTGCAAGGTTTTTCCAAACATATTAATTATCTATAAGGTACATAGTATGTGTACAAATTTGTGTTATCCTAATAGAATTTGTGTTTATATGAATACAAGATAGTAGACTTTAATAGTGTGTATACTTTTTTAGATTTTAAGATTTTTTAAAGAAGTTTTATTGAAATTTTGACTGTTTTCATAGTTTTGTCTTTCGCATGTCCTTTACGTGTATAAATGTGTTTTGTAAAGGTACTCCGTGTATCGTGTATGTAATGGATAGTTGTTGGTACATTTATAATGTATATAGTTCTTTACAATTTTATTTGACAGTTTCTATAATATTGGCCATTATTATATCGTTTTTCGTTCAGACATTCATGATTTATACACAGCTCTAGTTACCAAATGTATAAGACATTTTAGGTAAGCCTTGTAAATTATAAGACTTTTTAGTGTTTTTTTTCCAGATATTGAGTTCTATTAAAGAAGCAACTTCTAAATAATTTATTACATATCATCATGCGGAGAAATTTGGCTAGGTGTAAAAAAAATATATCCAAAAGGTCAATTTTGATTGGAATGCTACTCATTTGAGAAATTGTATAGGGTTTTATCATTAAAATATAGTTTTCCAATCACTCTAGCAAGAAAGCGTTCAACTATTTTCCACTCTGAAGTGAATATGTTCGTGACACTTTTTACAACCAAAGTGATCCACACAGTTAGTAACCTTTTAACAAAACTCACAAAACGATGTGGGGTTTTAGTCACATTTGTTTACAAAGATCTAGCTAAACTTGTATAAAATACATTGGATTTTTTGGTAAATGACAGAGTTAGCTCTACCTGTGCTTAAATAAAACACTGTTTGCATACAATAAATCCAATAGAAATGCTTGTGACTGCTGTGAAATTTTAAGATTGTTTTTGAAGCCATTGGCAATTAACTGAGTGATCCCTGCCTATGCTTAAATCTGAAAACCACTGCATACAAATACATGCTTTATGATTTTTCCGCAACATTTAGATTGTTAGCAAATGGATCCTGTGGAAGACGGAAGCCAAAGTTAACTCCCTTAAGAATATTTCCCGGAAACCGCTGGGCGGGAATGTGAAAGTGAGACCCTCACTGGGGACAAGGCACTTGCTGTCTTGTAGAAATCATGACTTTTGTTGGGCATTTCGTTCTTTAAATGTTTTAACTATTTTTCATAACTGGTTTATGTTTTCTGTTTGACTCTTCTGCTTTTCTATGTAAGGCGTATGTTATCCATGTCTGTAGCCGCGCCTGTTGTCTACACGGGTAGTTAGTCACCTCGCTGGCACAAACATAAATGTTTTCCAACAATGTTTTCCAACAAGGATGAAGACCTATACTATAGGCTAAAGACACTGATCCACATGTGGAAAACATTTTTTTTGTGTGTTTTCAACTTACTGGGTACACAATATTTAAAGCCCCATTAACACTCAAAATAAACGAATATTTCGTAATCTTTTTTGTAAAATAAAGTTAAAAAATCAGTGTTCCTTATAGCAATAGCCAAAATTACAATGCCAGATGCGGTCTGGTAACATAGATTTAACGAAATACAAAATATCGAACACAAAAATGGTAAATGAACATGTGTTGAATACATAATTATATTGAACCAAAAAACGAAAAAAAGCATTTTGTATCTTGTTAAGTGGACAACGTTCCTTCCGAGCTGATTAAGCAAGGCAAGAGAGGCAACCGCTGCAGCAATGACGGCACTATGCCAAACAATATTGGAGGAGAAGAAGTGGCTCAAGGATTAGACCCAGTCACTGGTCATACCCCTACTGAAAAAGGGCAATCTCAAGAATTACCGCACCATTAGCCTCATCAGTCATCCCAGCAAGGTCATCCTACGCATCGTCCTTAATCGATTGAAAAGTAAGGCCGAGGAATTGCTGGACAAGCAGGCTGGATTCAGAGCTGGACCGAGCACAGTGGAACAGATCTTCAACTGCAGAATCATCTTTGAGAAACACCTGCAACACCAACATGAGCTCTTCCACAACTTCATTGACTTTAAGAAAGCTTTTGACGGCCTGTGGCATGATGGCCTATGGAATGTTATGAGAGGATTCAACATTGATGAAGGGCTGGTGAAAGTCATTCAAGAATTTTACGGAAACGCCATCAGTGCAGTACTTCTCAACTGACAGCAGGGGGACTTCTTCAGGACATCAGTGGGCGTCCGTCAGCGATGTCTGCTGTCTCCCATCCTGTTCAACATTTTCCTTGAGAAGATAATGCAGGAGACTCTCCATGACCACGACACCTCTATCTCCATCAGTGGAAAACCCATCTCCAACTTGAGATTCGCTGATGACATAAACCCAATGGATGGCATCAGCAGTGAACTTCAAGATCTCGCCAACAAACTCAAACTATGAAAGAGCAGGAGCATACGGGATGGAGGTCAGCACGGAGAAGTCCTAGATCATGGTGAACAGCAGGACCAACACCAGTGCAGACATCACCATGAACAGCGAGAAGCTAGAAGAAGTTACCAGCCTCAAGTACTTGGGCGCAACCATGTCCAAGGATGGTATCAGTACGGCTGAGGTCTGATTTAGAATTGCCAAGGCATCCGCAGCGATGGCCTAACTGAGCAGGTTGTGGACAAGCAGTTCCATCAGCTTCCCAACCAAGTACAGGCACTACAAGTGCACAGTAGTCTCCATCCTACTCTACAGCTGCGAGACCTGGACGCTTCACATGGACACAGAGCACAGGATACAGGCATTTAAACATAAATGTCTCCAAAAACTGCTCCCCACTTCATACATGGAACACAAGACCAACGAGTACGTCCGGAACATGACTACAACACTTTTTGGTCCACAACAGCCCCTATTTGCCACCGTCAAATGACGAAAGCTGGCTTAGTTTGGACACGTCACCAGACATGACTCTCTGTGCAAGACTGTGCTCCAGGGTACGCTAGAGGGAGGTAGATGTCGAGGCTGTCAGAGAAAAAACTGGATGGACAATGGAAAAGAGTGGACATCCCTTCCCATGGATGAACTCAGAATCAGCAGTATTAAACAATAAAAAAGAATCACTGTGAAATTACATAAAAAAGGTGATGCAACATTACCATACCTATCTTGAATGTTTAGTCAATTATATGACTCTACAGTTTAACTAAGATCACCTGTGACTCCTATGCTGCATGGATGACATGTTTTTTCACAATTCTCTGCATCAATCTTTACGAGCCTGCTCTGTGAAAAGGGGGTATAATGCATGTGCGTAAAGTGTCGCTTTCCGCTTTTACTGTATTTTTTTGTTTAAGACTGTTTCTTGACAAAATCCAGTTAAGGCGCAAAGTGTTGTCACTAATTAGCCGATGCGGACTGCACAGGCCAATCTGGAACGACACTTTACGCACATGCATTAACCCCTTTTCACAATTCTCTGCATCAATCAGTATGCAGTGTGACACTTCATTGCACATCACTCTGCCTTACACATGGACATCAATGATATTCCACAAATTACAGAATAAATTTATATTGATGTGCAATTGATTACTGGCCAATTTATCATTTTGGATTTCCCATCAGTTTTTGAAATGCAATTGATGCCCAAAATAATGGTTATTTAATTTATATAAATATCAGTTTGATTTTGTTCAAATAATGTTAATACACAAATATGATTAATTGCTGATCTAAATGACATTGATCTTATATAAATTGAGGTTACTTAGATATTATTTAATGCTCCGTAGATAACTGCATTGAAATTTCCGTCAAACTGTCCTTCAGTCTGTCCCGCTTCTTGTGCAAAGCATAACTAAAAAACTATTATAAGGGAGTAACATGAAACTAAATACATGTATTATGATTAAAAATTCTTCATAGAAGTGTATAGAGTACAATAATGATATATTTTTCTTTGATATTTATGTAGTTATTTTCCTTTGTTTAATTTTCTTGAACAAGCCTTTAGTAGAAATATGATTGTTACAAAAATTCATGTATCAATAGAGGACACTGCATTTTCTGTTTTTCACTAAATAAATCAAACTTTGCTGTTTTCCCTGAAGGTTGGGATCACACTTTTGAGTCAAAATGATACATAGGGTTTCGTAATCTCCATGGTTACTCAGAGACTCTCTCTGTCAGAGGGTTTGATTTAAATATTTTGTCTATCAAAACAAGACAGAGATTGCTCTCAATACACAGCATTTCACCATGGTTACTATTTAGATATTGCATGAACAATTATTGTGCATTCATTTGACAAAGTATAACAATTCATATCACCTGATTTCAGATTCTAGATGAAAAAGTAGATTTCAGCGAGACAGCCAAGCCCAAGGTCGGCTCCTTGGAGAAGGTCAAACACACGCCCGGCGGAGGAGACAAAAAGGTCAGGCAATTACTTTCTTACAGTTACTTACTCGAAGTTACTAAAATAAGTTTATTCAATTGTCTTGGGGTTCAGTTAAGAACTTGGTTTAACTTAACACAATATCTAAGTAGATATTTGACTTATTTCAAGCTTAGCTCGTAAAACCATGCCATGATCATTGATTTAAATATTATGTAATATGTTTTTTGTTCATGGTTTATTTGATAAATTTAATTGTAATAACTTTACAGAAGCTATTACCTCCCCTTAGTTATAAGTATTGAGAAGTTATATTTAAAATCGTGTACAAAGGTTTTTAATGGCATTAAATTTAATCAATTATAAGACTTGGCACAATGTCAGGAAAGAAACTTTCACCGACCATTCCTCTTTTGTTAGAGTCAGAGTATCATTATACAAAGGTTGACATTATTTGAAACAAAAAGATATCATGATAACATTGTTTGGTTCAGTAGATTAATTAGACTTTTTGTTACTGGAGTATATTGTTTCAAGATTTGCCTTGCAGAGAAATTAGCACAAGATTGAAGCACAAGCCGATTTTTTCAAATATGAAATCTCAGATATAATAAGATTTATCTGTTAAAACAAATAATAAGACATTTTTGTAATAAGGCAGTTGTACTATTTTTGTCTTATAATGTATCGTGCAATTCTTTAGCATTAGGTAAAAATACATTTTTAGAACATTTAATTGTTATTGTAATCAATTAGAGTTTCTAATGTCATTTAACCATTATTCCACTGCCACCTTTATGTTCCATTAAATCTATAATTAATTCTTTGGCAGTATTAGAGGAGAAAATAGTCTTAAGCACTTTCTATTTTAGTATAAATTATGGTTGGATTATTCTTTTCAATGTGCAATATTTAACATTTAACAATATCGTGCTCCACTGCCAAACAAAATATCCATTGAAGGGGGACAGAGAATATATTGCCCAATTTATTGTATTTTTCGATGTCTTACCCATTTTAATGTACAGTACCAGTAGTTTTTATGTCGAAAATACTCTTATTTGGTCCTTTGTCATTCTATTATGATGCATTTGGAAGAGATATCGCTTATATGTTTGTAAAAGACGCTGAAATACGTGTCAAGTACAGGAGAAATTGTGGTATTGTAAAATTATATAAAAGAAAAACAACTAGAGAAGAGTTAAGATGTATAACAATGACAGGTTTATGCTTTAAGTACACTTATTTGTAATGCATTTATGTTTCACAGGTTTATAATTATGAAGATTGTATTATGTATATGCAAAATATACTTGTTAGATTTATACAAATACTTTAGGCAGAATGTTTTCATGTCCATCAATTGGAAAACTTGATTTTCTTGTTGGGAAAATTATTACATTTGTATTGCTTTGATTTCAATCATGGAAGAAGAAATATTTCCATATTTAGAAAGGATTCAAATGATTGTTGCAGTTGAACACATCCAAATTATAATAATTCTCTGATTTAAATAATAGCTTTTTAATGATGCAAGATTTTGTCATACATTTCATGGACGGTAAATAACAGTTTGATTTTGGTTCTGTTGCGATTAAATCAAATGTCAAATGTTGAAGTTAAATCTGAAATACCCGCCTTAACTCAATGGTTTTTACCATGATCACACTTACAATAATAAGAATTCCAGTAGCTCTGTTTCTTATAATAGAAGATTTAAGTTCATTTACGTCATGGTCCTTGCAGAAAATTGATAGTATTCAATTATAGTGAATGGAGGGTAATCAATTATAGGCTCGTAAGAGCTATTTTGAATAAATATTTGTATTGTGGACTGTTGGCTTCTCTTTCTGTGATTAAGTTTGAAACTGTACGGTGTATTCGTAAACTTTATGACTGAGGTTCCAAATTATCTAGCAACATATAAGTGGATTACTATTTTTGATAAGAAGTGATCAAGGAATGGTTGTGCAAATTAAAATTGACAGACTTGAACAAACATGGCAGATCATAATATTCAAATGTTTCTATTTAACTTGGAATTTCTCCATTGAAGAGAAAGATATGCTGGGCAAACCTTGAGTGAAAGTTTGTATTGAACCGGCCCAGTGGTTGTCTGTTTTAATAGAACCATGGAACCGTGGGACATTGACTTGTTACTTGATAAGCTTATAAGGTTTCACTTGGTATGTGATCGATAAGTGATTGTTAAGTAATCAATGTATTAATATTGTTTTGGACAAGAAAGACTGTTACATGTTTTGAACAATTGAAATGCATGATGCATTATATGTGTAATTGAATGCATTATTGCATGGAGTCTGCAATACGGTGATCATTAATGCTGATTCATTTGAAAGATTACAGAAAAGTTTTTTGAACTTACTTGAGGTTGGCTTAGTGAGAGCAGATTAAGAATTTCTATTAATAGAATATGCACTACTTTTGTCAGGTCATTGTGTGATCTGGCATTGTTTCAAGATGAAAATGGAACTGTTTCAATAAAAAGTGTGCTTATTGGTATTCTGCAAAAAGTAATCAATCTTGATGGAAATATAAGTTCTCTATGAGATTAAATAAAATTTTGAGAGATGTTCCTGAATGGATTTCATGCGAATATTAAAAAGTTACCATTCTAAAGGAAATACCACAAAAAAGGTAAAAAGTACCTTCGGATATTAATTTTTATGTCATTAAAATAGATAGAGACTTGAGAAAAAGGTAAAATCATAATGAGTACACCACGCTCAGAATTGTCCATGACACCAATCTCCCTGGTGGGCCATGAACAGGACAGAAATCTTAAAGCAAAGGGAATGAACTTTAACTTCCAGTCCCTGAATGCAACTAACGCACAGGATGCATCACTTAACCAGTCTCATGATACTGGTGTTACTGGTGACAAGTTCAACCAGTCAGGTGATTCTAATGGCATGAAGATAATGATCCGCAGGGCAGACGCTAGTGACACGATAACAGATGATGAAAGGTCAGACGGCACCTCCCCGGCATACACAGAACAGTGGGACGATTATTCATCCCCAAGGAAATCTATCTTGCCCAGTCAGCTGACACACAGATCTCGAGAGAGTGGGCGAATGTCGCCCAGTCTTGATCCCACAAATATAGATGTCGGACATCAACCTTCAGAACAGCAGAGATTTAACGAGCCCTTGAAATTGCGCAAAGGGCGCCATTTTGTGGATTTTCAGCCACCATCACCAACGATTGTGTATGTGCCTCATCGAAGTTTTGCTCATGGTCGTTTTACGAATGTAACTGTGCAGAGCAAGAATGGTCGTTATGTTGTCATCGAACAACGTCCAATACATACGCAGTTCACAGATTCCACACCAATGGGTCGCAGAGAATACAAGAAGGATATTTTTGGTCCTGAGACATCTTGGACGAAGAAAAAATCACCGTGGAGTTGGTCATCAAAAGGGAACTTCATTGAGCGATCCATCAACCAAGGATTTCATGAGCCCTACTTGCCGCCTATGAAGCCCCGCTACTCCTATGTTGGAGCTAGGGTAGGTTCATTGGACAATGCTGAATATCACCCAGGGGGAGGTACGCATAAGGTACCATCGTTTAAACTCAAGTGGGAAGCAGAAGCTAAAATTGGCTCCTTGCCAGTGACCACCCGGACGGAGAAGTCTCCAGAATTGAAATTACCAAGTATAACACCTCGATTTGGGGCCAGTGCAGACTCTGAGTCATTTACAACAATCCACTACACTCCAGGCGGGAATGTGGTCCTTCGTAAGCAGAGATACAGCGACGCAAGGTCACAGGTGGGCTCCTTGGATAATATTAGTCATTCTCCAGGTGGAGGAAGCGTGGAAATTCCGAAAAATAAAGTAAAGTGGAACCAGAAAGCAAAAATTGGCTCCTTAGACAATTTTACTCACTTGCCTAAAAGCAGCAATGTACAAATTTTCAGTGAAAAACCCAAATGGAAAACAGAGCCAAAAGTAAATACTTTTGAGAACGTTGAGTATGCCCCGAAAAAAGGCAGATTCAGGGTTCCAAATTTCAACAAGGATTGGAACAAATCAGCGGCACCTAAGATTGGATCACTTTCAAATGCAAATCACGCACCAGGGGGAGGTAATGTACAAATAATTGACGTTCCAAAAAAGTGGAAAGGGAAATCAAAAGTAGATACCAAGTGGAAGTTTAACTATGACTACAAGAGTTTGTTTGGGGATGATGATGAGTTGATCAACCGTCGGACACTAAGTAACACAAACTCTTACCCATACACTGTATAGCAACAAACATGATTCACTTGTATATAGTTTTGAATAGCTTGTGCCAAAAAAACATATTGTGCTGTATTCTGTGATAGTAAAACTGATTATTTATTGTTTTGAATCTTTTTTCTTCATTTCAATTATTGTATGACATAAATGTGCACACGTTTGATGTTTGATGTTTTGTTATAGCAATAATTTGAGAATAAGTTAAGGATGACTTGCCAATTATAGTTCTTTAGATACTAGTCTTATATAATATTGTGCTTGTTTTTAGTAAATCTTCCACTTGCTAAGTTAATGTTGCTTAACCCATGCCTAGTGGACTCTCCCATCCTTCTTAATTGGATCAATTTATTTCCAAAATTAGGGATGTCTAGTATATTTATTTCTACATTTAGAATATTTCTTACAAAAATTCCTTTAAGCAAACAGCACAGACCCTGATGAGACGCCGCATCATGCGGCGTCTCATCTGGGTCTATGCTGTTTGCCAAGGCCTTTTTTCTAGACGCTAGGCATAAATGGGTTAAGTTAATAAAACAAAAGTAGAGGCCAATAGCTCACATGTTTGCACAATATGAAAAAAATTCCTTCAAATAAAATACCATGTTTATAGTCATTTTAAAAATTCAAATGTTAACTAGATGAACAAAAAGCAAACAATACATTATTAATTCAATAACTTGAATAACGCATAAATATGTTTACACATGTTTGGTTTTATGTAAATGTGTTGCAGATAGCAATTTACTTTACAATTAAATCACTGTTGCATGTCAAGTTTTCTACAATAAAAATATTGATGAAGATCAAAAGTGATTAAACTTTCTTACCACTTTGTTGCTGTTGATGTTGTTGCTGGGTCTTTTTGTCATTGGTACTTCCCATTTCAAATATTGGTTCTATAATTTTTGAAATAAAGTTATCTTTTTCCAACCAAAAAATGAACTATAATCCCACTCCCCACATATTTACAAAAGTAAGTGAAGCACATATCTTAGTCTGAAAACTACAATACCCTTATATTTTACTTAAAACTATGCTCATGTTCTTATAATTTGACTGCAAAATAAGGTAATGCCCTTACTTTTGTTATACCTTCGTCTTCACTTGCAATTGTTCGCGCATTGTAATGCCTAATGAGGTAATGCCCTTGCACCAGACTGCTTAATAGGGTAATTGCATTACATTTGACTGCTAAATAAGGTAATGTCATTACATTTTACTGCTCAATAGGGTAATTTCATTACATTTGACTGCTTAATAAGGTAATGTCATTACATTTTACTGCTTAATAAGGTGATATCATTACATTTGACTGCTAAATAAGGTCATGTCATTACATTTGACTTCTAAATATGGTTATGTCATTACATTTTACTGCTTAAAAAGGTAATGTCATTACATTTGACTGCTTAATAAGGTAATGTCATTATATTTGACTGCTAAAATAGGTATGCCATTACGTTTGACTGCTAAATTGGGTCATACCAGTACATTTTACTGCTAAATAGGGTAATGTCATTACAATTTTCTTCTTAATAAGATCATTAAATTTGAATTCACAATTAGGTAATGTCATTACATTTAACTGCTAAAGAAGGTATGCCATCACATTTGACTTCTAAATCAGGTGATATCATTACACATGATTGCTAAATAAGGTATTGTTGTTTCATTATACTGCTAAATAGGGTAAAACCATTATATTTGACTGCTAAATAAGGTAATATAATTACACTTGACTGCTAAATAAGGTGATATCATTACATTTGACTGCTAAATAATGTCATGTCATAACATTTGATTGTTAAATAAGGTATGTCATTACATTTGACTGCTAAATAAGATAATATCCTTGCATTGGACATTTATATAAGGAGCTACCATTAAATTTGACTGCTAAATAAGGTAATGCCCTTGCATTCAGATGCTAAATAAGGTAATGCCTACTGCTAAATAAGGGTATTTCATATAATTTACTGCTAAATAAGGTAATGTCATTGCAACAGACTTCTGAATAAGGTTGTGCCATAGGATTGAATGCTAAATCAAGTTATGCCACTTCACCAGACTGCTCAAAGAGGTTGTTTTATTGCAATTATTAGTAAATTAGGTAACGTCATTGATTTGACTGCTAAGTAAGGTAATGCCAAGGCATTTACTACTAAATAAGGTTATGCCATTGCATTGACTGCTAAGTAAGGTAATGCCATGGCATTTACTCTTACATAAGGTTATGCCATTGCATTGACTGCTAAGTTAGGTAATGCCATGGCATTTACTCTTAGATAAGGTTATGTTATTCATTGACTGCTAAGTAAGGTAATGCCATGGCATTTTTTCTTACATAAGGTTATGTCATTGCATTGACTGCTAAGTAAGGTAATGCCATGGCATTTACTCTTACATAATGTTATGTCATTGCATTGACTGCTAAGTAAGGTTATGCCATGGTATTTACTCTTACATAAGTTTATGTCATTGCATTGACTGCTAAGTAAGGTAATGCCATGGCATTTACTCTTACATAAGGTTATGCCATTGCATTGACTGATAAGTAAGGTTATGCCATGGCATTTACTTCTACATAAGGTAATGCCATTGCATTGGCTGCTAAGTAAGGTAATGCCATGGCATTTACTCTTACAAAAGGTTATGACATTGCATTGACTGCTATGTAAGGTAATGCCATGGCATTTACTCCTTCATAAGGTACTGCCATTGCATTGGCTGCTAAGAAAGGTAATGCTATGGCATTTACTCCTACATAAGGAAATACAATTGCATTGACTGCTAAGTAAGGTAATGCCATGGCATTTACTTCTGCATAAGGTAATGCAATTGCATTGACTGCTAAGTAAAGTTGCTGTGGCATTTACTCCTACATAAGGTAATGCAATTGCATTGACTGCTAAGTAACATAATGCGATGGCATTTACTTCTACATACGGTAATGCAATTGCATTGACTGCTAAGTAAGGTAATGCTGTGGCATTTACTCTTACATAAGCTTCTGCAATTGCATTGACTGCTAAGTAAGGTAATGCCATGGCATTAACTTCTACATAAGGTAATGCAATTGCATTGACTGCTAAGTTAGGTAATGCTGTGGCATTTACTCCTACATAAGGTAATGCAATTGCATTGACTGCTAAGTTTAAGGTAATGCTGTGGCATTTACTTCTACATAAGGTAATGCAAGTGCATTGACTGCTAAGTAAGGTAATGCTGTGGCATTTACTCTTACATAAGCTTATGTAATTGCACTAGACTACTGTATTAGGTTTTGCCATTGCATTGACTGCTAGACGTTGCATTGAGGGTGATCGTACTGCATTGATGGCTTGATAAGGTAATGTCATTGCATTAACTGCTAAATTAGGAAATGTCATTCTACCAGACTGCTACATAGGGTTTTGTAATTAGATTGCCTGTTAATAATGTCATTTACCTGACTTCTAAATAAGGTAATGCTATTGGATTGACTGCTTAAAAAGGAAATGCAATTGAATTAACTGCAATTTTAATTGACTTCAAAATAAGGTCATTTCATTTCATTTGACTACTAAATAAGTTTATTTCATTAAGTTTGATTGCCATTTCGATGTATGTGCAAATTGACATGATGTTCAAAATTGACTCCAAATTAATATTATGCCATAACATTAACTGGATAGTAAGTCAATATAATTAATTATTTTCCCTTTCGAAGAAGCAGGTTTCTGTTGGTCAGTTGATATGTCGGTCAGTTGGACCGTAGACCCATCGTTTCTGAGCGATATCCAGAGAACGCTTTGACCTATGATCAACTTAATTAGCATTATGTTAACCTGGAAGAAAAGAATGATGCCTATTGATTTTGAGGTCAAAATGTCAAAGGTCAAGGTCACAGGGGCTTGTAATTGGACATTTGTTTCTGCACAGTGTCTGGAGGATGCTTTCCCCCAATGAACATGCACATTTGTATAGTGATTACTTGGTTAGAAAGGTAGACCCCTATGAAGTTTGCAGTCATCAGGTCAAAAGGTCACAGCAGTTTGTAGTATGAAATTGATTTCAGCACAAAATCTAGAGAATGCATTTAGCTATTATCATCTGTATTGCTATGCTGGTTACTGGGGAGGTCAGAAAGACATCTATAGATTTTGAGATCAAGGGATGACCCATAACAATTATAACAATTTTCGCATCAAAAGGTCAAAGGTCAGGGTCACAGGAGGACTTTGCTAAAAGTCGAGGGGGGGGGGGAACTTACAAATAAGTATACAAGTACACTTATGTAGCGCAAAAATTATTTTACAATATTCAGATGTGCTGTACTTAGTTCTGTAACAAAAAATGCGCAATTGTCATAGAAAACGCAAAACAAAATGTGTTTAAAGATTAGTTTTAAACTGAAATTCGCTCTGTGTGCATTTTAAGTCTTTTGAAAGGGCATTCGACCACTTGTGTCCAATCACTGCTATTGATCTATCAGCCTTCTTTGTTCAAGTTCTTTTTCAAACATCTCTTGTGAATTGATTATAAATAAAAAAATTGAAATACGGTTATACTCTTTCACTGGATAACAAAGTAATGTAATACCCCTGCTGAAGACTTCAAACTAAGGTAATTTACTTTAGGAGAAGAACGCAAATAAAATATTTCATTTGAATTAAGTTCACTTTTTGGGGCAAAAATAAAACAGTTGAAAACAAAATTTCTTCAACTAAGTATAGCACCAGAATGACAGAAATAACAAACGAAACAAGTAATTAATTACGTCAGCTTCGTCAATACTTACAATCTTTAATTGAGATGCGCTCTGAGAAAAGGGAGTTTAATGCATGTGCGTAAAGTGTCATCCCAGATAAGCCTGTGCTGTCGGCACAGGCTAATCAGGGATGACTGTTTTCGCATTTATTGTAATTTTCGTAAAAAGGAATACTCTTCTTGACAAAAATCAAGTTTAGGCGTATGCAATCTGGGACACATTACGCACATGCATTTATCCCCGTTTTTATGTCCCCCACTATAGTAGTGGGGGACATATTGTTTTTGCCCTGTCTGTTGGTTGGTTGGTCTGTTGGTTGGTTTGCGCCAACTTGAACATTTTGCAATAACTTTTGCTATATTGAATATAGCAATTTGATATTTGACCTGCATGTGTATCTCATGGAGCTGCACATTTTGAGTGGTGAAAGGTCAAGGTCAAGGTCATCCTTCAAGGTCAGAGGTCAAATATATGTGGCCAAAATCGCTTATTTTATGAATACTTTTGCAATATTGAAGATAGCAACTTGATATTTGGCATGCATGTGTATCTCATGGAGCTGCACATTTTGAGTGGTGAAAGGTCAAGGTCATCGTCATTCTTCTAGGTCAAATATATGGGTCAAAATTGCTCATGTAATGTAACTTCTGCAATATTGAAGCTAGCAATTTTATATTTGACATGCATGTGTATCTCATGGAGCTGCACATTTTGAGTGGTGAAAGGTCAAGGTNTTGCGTATTTTTACTTTCAAATTAGGATTGGAACAGATATTCGATATCCGGGCCTTTGGATTCAAATTCGGATCCGATTGAAATTTTGGATTCGCTGCAGCACTACTGGTTACTGGGGAGGTCAAGAAGACGTCTATAGATTTTGAGATCAGCAGGTCAAAGATCAAGGTCACATGTACTTACAACATGAAAGTTGCTTCCACACAATATCAGGAGAATTCTTCTAAGGATCACGGGATGACCCATAATAATTTCACATCCAAAGGTCAGGGTTACAGGAGGACTTTTCTGAAAGTCGGGGGTGGGGGACATACAAATAAGTAAACAAGTACATTAATATAGCGCAAAAATTATTTGACAATATTTAATTGCGCTGTACACAGTCCTGTAACAAAAAATGCACAATTGTCATAGAAAACGCAAAACAAAATGCGTTTTAAGATTAGTTTAATACTGAAATTCGCTCTGTGTGCATTTTTTAGTCTTTTGGAAGGGCATTCCACCACTTGGGTCCAATCACTGCAAATGATCTATCACTATCAGCCTTCTCTGTGCGAGTTCTTTTACAAACATCTCTTGTTCATTGATTATAAATAAGAAATTTTAAATACAGTTATACTCTTACACTGGATAACAAAATAATGAATTACCCATGCTGAAGACTTCAAACTAAGGTAATGTCCTTGTGAAGAAGAACGGAAATACAATATTTCATTTGAGTTAAGTTCACTTTCTTGGGCTAAAATAAAAAAGTTAAAAAAAAAAAAAAAAAAAAAAAAAAAAAAAATCCATTTCGTCAACTAAGAAATATTCACGTTATTTTTCATTTTAACAAACGATACGAGTAATTAAGTAAGGCAGCTTTGTCAATACTTACAATCTTTAATTAAGACGCCCTCTGAGAACAAGGAGTTTAATGCATGTGCGTAAAGTGTTGTCCCAGATAAGTCTGTGCAGTTGGCACAGGCTAATCAGGGATGATTTTTTTCCGTATTTATTGTAATTTTCATATAAAGGAATACTCTTCTTGACGAAAATCAAGTTTGGGCGGAAAGTGTTGTCCCTGATAAGCCTGTGCGTATTGCACAGGCTAATCTGGGACGACACTTTACGCACATGCATTTATCCCCGTTTTCTTAAAGCACGACTCAATTATAATTATGATAAATTTAAAAAAAAAACACTGCATGGTTGTTGGTAATATTCTATGATTATAAAGTGTTCTCCTATATGATAAACAATGCATTGTGTTTAAAAAAAGCATTTTGAGTTGCTTCCCTTGTTCAATTAAATTTTATTAATATGACTTTAATAATCTGTTTAAACTATAAATCATAACTTAAATACCTTTGTTATGTTTTTGCTTTTTGGTTTTAATAGTGTGAGCATTAATTTGATAATATTGATCCCATTTAATTCAAAGAACATATTTGATCAAGTTACAGAAGTGGTTGAAATTGCCTTTCTCCTTTTTTACAATTTCAATAAAGTCACTGCTGTGAAAATGATCAATTATGCAAGACTCAGCACGTATTTTATGAAGATTAAAAGGATCATGGGGATTTTAATCTATAGATTGACACACGACACTTTATTGTTGCTTGGTGTCAATATTTGACTGATTTTAAGTTCTTTAAATTTATGTTGATCCCTTGCAAAGACTTTCAAAGCTTGTCATTGGGAATTTCATGGTTTATTAGTTTCCTTTCAAATTTCCTTTTGGTATAATTTTATATAATGCTTTTATTGTCTTCTCGCAAATTATTTGACTTTGACTGTACAAATGATAGGTTTCAATTTCATTTGTCTCTAAATACCAGTGTTGTGTTACATTTAAGCATTGATTGTCATACATTTATTTCTCTTCTGTCAAATATGAAAAGTGATAATATTAATAATAATAATAATAATAATAATAATAATAATAATAATAATAATAATAATAATAATAATAATGGTATTATTATTGTTATTGTTGTGATATCATATCAATATATGATATGATATTGATACCAATAATGTTTTATTCACACAAGAAAAAATACTAAAATGAAAATTAGTTATTAACAACCCATTTAACTCGTCAAAATTTTATTATCTAAAAGTCAACAAAAGCAATAAATCAAAATGATAACTGATGAAAACCATACAATTTTTAAATGGCCTTTTATCATTTAAATATCATGTGCTTTAAGTCATAGTAAACTGATCATTTATATACAAACAAAAGGCAGTGTACAGGTTTATAGTTCTGTAAGACTAGGAGTACCATGTTTCAATGGTCCCATTCAAGACTAATCAACGTGATCATTGATTATACGGGATCGACTCCACGGTCCTTATGGCCCATAGTTACGCCAATGTGAATAGACTTTCCGTTTCCTCTTTTGTTTTTGGCAAAGTATTTAGCCTCTTTTTTGACATAACTAATTAGATATACATACTTATTAATATACCTGGAACTGTGAATGTGGATGCATTCTCTTTGTACATTTAGATTTTCAACAGCAAATCTTTGCAGATTCTTTTGCACAGTAATTGGGTGGTAATATATGATAAACACAGAGGCAAACTTGATGGGTTGCTCTATCAAGGTGGTTGAGCACAAATTGATGTAATTGGGAGTCTTTCCAGATATAAACTGTACATTGGAGATATTTTTTGTGAGAATTGAAGATACACTTTTACCTGGCACATATCGGCAGAAGACTGGTTTGAAAGCGAAATGTGCAAATTTAAAGTGTGATTTATTTTTTTAGAACGGGAATAAAGTGCTTATACACTTTAATATTAAAAGATTGTATTGATCTCATAGATGAATTGATGTACCTCGATCAGTCTGATTGATAATCTTCAGTGACGGAGTTGGTATGAAAAGGAGTTTTATGGACATATGAATTGCATATCAATGAATTTTCGGATTCTTTTTGAGGTAAGCTGGTAGGCTTTGAAAACATTGTTGACACTCAATTACGGAAATGACATTGTGAACAGACAGGTACTTTATATAAATTTTGGCAATGAGAATAATTTTTTAAGAAGATTAGTTGTTGAATAGTGAAAGTAAATGTGTATTGGATTGTATGACAAAGAGGTATTGGATCGGGTGACGTTGATGATTATGTGAATCTTTGCATTGAAAATACTGCTGTGCACGTTTTCACACTTTAGTTACGTAAAATAGATCATAAAGGAAACTACGAGATTTGATCAAATATTGGTTCTGCATTCATCATGCTTTACATGCATGTTCAGGCTATTGAAGTGATCTTAACTATTGTTGAAAGACAATAATCTTTCTGGATTATTCGGAGTATTTACATACTGAAGAAAAGAATTGACACAAATGAGATATTGCTAAATACAGACATTTTTTTTTCGAGTTTGGATACAATTGGCCTAGTAATTAAGCCACTTAAGCACATTTGTTAAGACTAAAAACAAACAAATGGTTTAAAAGACCTATGTAGTAATTTCAGTACAATTGATAATACAGCAACGTGTGGGAATGTTTAGTAGTATTTGCTTACTTCAGTGTAACTATTGGCAAAACAGTATTACAGATTTGAATTGGGAATTGTGATTCGACAGTCTTTTTTTCTTTGACAAGATCACAAGGTATTTTTATCAGACTGTCAAATTCATGATAAGCATGAGTTTCTGGATTTATTGTAATTAAGGAAGTGGCATAAAACCATGTCATAAACCAAACCTTGGATCATTCTACAACATTTCAGTTAAGTGACATAGACAAAAGCTACCAAAATGCCGTACGATTTTCCTGATCTTCCAAAGGGATTTAACTTTGGTTGGGAAAGTGGACCAAAGGTTCATTCCCTGGACAATGTTCACCACAGGCCGGGAGGAGGAAATAAAATTATTCCTCAAGAGAGGTTGCATTGGACTGGGCAAGCAAAGGTTGGTTCCATTGACAAACACCATATGGAATTAGCGCGGCCTCGGAGCTTATATGGAGGGCATACCGGTGAATATAAAGTAAGACTGTTACCTTATCGCAAAGAATATTACAAGAATTTTAAGAACGTGGAATATGATGAATATGGCAGGCCCTTCATTTTAGTGAAAAAGGAGAAAATGGGGGTTGCAGAGCCTAAGGTTGGTTCCTTGGCAAACATCGACTACCAGCCTGGCGGTGGAAACGTACACATAGAGAGCAAAAAGCCTGAATGGCTCGTTAGTGCAAAGGTGAACTCAATGGATAATGTCAAATATGTTGCTGGGGGTGGAAATAGACAGATTGTCAGTGAAAAACTTCAGTGGCAAGCCCAGCCAAAAATTGGCTCATTGGACAATAAGGACTACCGTCCAGGTGGCGGGGACGTGCATGTGGCGTCACAAAAACTGCATTGGGATGCAGCACCTAAAATTGGCTCCCTTGACAACGCGCACCATGTGCCTCGTCAGCCGACCAAACGAATCATCAATGAGCCAGTAAAGTTTAATGCTCAACCTAAAATTGGCTCCTTAGAAAACAGAGACTTTGTTGCTCCAGGAGGAAACGTGCCTATCTTTGATACAAAACTACAGTGGGACGCCCAACCTAAAGTTGGTTCCCTTGAAAACAAAAACTATCAGCCCGGTGGGGGTCGTGTACGAATCTCCAGCTTACCAACACACTGGGAGGCTGAACCAAAGGTGGGGTCACTTGACCTTGTACATCATAAACCAGGGGGTGGAAACATTGAGATAGTGAATCGTCCTGTGAAATGGCAAGCCATGCCAAAAGTTGGCTCCCTAGAAATGGCCGATTATCAGCCAGGCGGGGGTAACGTGCCGATATTCAGTGACAAGCCAAAATGGGCTGCAACCCCTCGAGTGGGATCGCTGGGAAATGCTCACCACAAACCTGGAGGTGGAAATATTTCGATTAACAGCAGCCCGCTGCCAGACTACAAACGAACTGTAACTCCACGTATAGGGTCACTTGATAACACACACTATAAGCCTGGACATTTAATGGGCCCACCAAAATTAAACTGGGGCAAGGACGAGGTTATGTGGCCGCAGTTTGAGTTAGGACGGAGCTCTCGCAATACAAGTAGAGCCATATCACGGAATTCAGCACAAACAGTGCCTTGATATAAATTATAATGTAAGTCTTTTTTTCTTGTTTATTTTTTTATACCAAACAATGAGTTACCGGTATATGAATAATATTGAAGTTTGTTAAGTTATACGAAAGTTAATTTTAACTGAAAGGAAGTACTTTGAATTTTATTTTTATTGGTATTTCAGATTTGTTATAATTTGTTTCTCCAGTCACATTAGTCTAAGAAATGAGAAAGCGACCGCAAATTTAGCGCTTATTTTATAGGGGGCTTAATTTGCAAGAATGGTAATGCGCTGTATAAAAAGTATCTCAATAATGTAGTCCAGAGCCAAACAAGTAGTGCTTCCAGTAGCATGCGTTAGATCTAATTAGAAAATTGTATCTGGATGCAACATGCTGGTGCAAATTGAAATGATAAAATGGAGGGTTGCGTGATATGAAACTACAGAATGGACTGAGGATATTTATAATTTGCATATTGATATTATGCTCAAACATTGACATGTAATCAAATTTGATACCCCAGTGAAATACATGTATGGTGCATAATATCTTTTGCTTTTCAAGTGTTGGTAATTACTATAAAGAACTCTGAACAGCTGAGATATTAACTTATTTTAATACGTACTGGTATTCTTCGGAGCTATGTCGGACCTATTTACTATAATAATTATGTATTATATATATACATGTTCAGTAATTACTGTGCTATATGGTTACATGTTCTGCTTGTGAATATTGAGGTGTTTGTATGCAATGTAAAGGTAAACTGCATGGGAATGACTCCTTCTGTATATATTTAAATATATGAGAGTTGTAGAATCAACATAGATGAAAATTAGGGTTAATACATGTACTTGTTTATAATACGAACGTTGTTGAACATTAAGATTATATTGCATTAAGCTGTCAATAAATGTGAAATGAATGAACAGTCTCATGCCCAATTGCATGTGGTAGTTTTCAGTGTTTATGAGCCGCGCTTTTGGAAAACAGGGTGTAATGCATTTGCATGAAGTGTCGTCCCAGATTAGCCTGTGCAGTCCTTACAGGCTTATCAGGGCAGACACTTTCCGCCTAAACTGGATTTTGCTAAGAAGAGACTTTCTTTAAATGAAAAATAACATAAAAGCGAAAAGTGTTGTCCATGATTATCCTGTGCGGACTGCATAGGCTAATCTGGGACGACACTTGAAGCACATGCATTTAGCCCTGTTTTCACAGACTGAGACGCATATCGTTTGATATATTTGAGTTGTGTCCCTTGGGTAAGAATCAAAGAATATTCGAGAATACTTCAATGTCGCAATGTACATGTATGACATTGTGTTATACAATTACTGAAAGATATTTTAGCGGTCTTTCAGACTATAATGACCTGGCAATCTTCCCTTCAAATCATTTTCTGTAAGACAATGGAAAATTGTTCTTGTTTTTCACTCTCGAATGACCATGAATGAGAGAAGCAATCAGAATATGAGATATTGAAATTGCCAATTACGGTAATTTCTTAAGTTCCATATTATGTGTTGGGTAAAATAGATATATGGTGAGGTAGCATTGTGTTTCACATTTAAATACCTCAGTAAAGTGAATGAATTTCGGCAGTATTAAATATCAATTCAGTTGATTGATTTTGTATATGCTCTTAGTAACGACCGAAGCCAGGACAGAGAGAGTGAATAGATAGTTTTGTAGGATTGAAAAAAAAAGGAACTTTGATAAAAGTGGATTCTAATAAATGTTCTCTTGTTAAATGTTTCAAATTGTGTTGTTTATCCCATGATAGACTTGTATCAAAGTGTGTTATTCTTGGCAATAACTTTATTCTCAGTGTTGCTCGTTGGTGAAATGTATATGGTTGATCGATCTGGGAATGCCTAGTATGAAAGGAAGAATCAAACTTTATAAAATGTACTTGAGTGTTAATATGATATATATTATGACTATTTAGAACTGATTTAATAACCTTTTAGACTTCTTAAAAAAAGTATTGCGATTGAGTTGAGAAAAATATCAGAGTAGATTTTCCAAGATGGCCGACTGGTTGTATGTTCCGCCCATCGACATGGGCTGGGAGGCGACCGCCAAGGTTCAGTCCCTTGACAATGTGAACCATGTTCCAGGCGGTGGAGGAAAGATTATTCCGACCCAGCCAGTGCATTGGAGGGCTGATCCAAAAGTAGGGTCTATCGACCTTGAACACATTAAAAAGTTGCGCTCACAGTCACCTGAAGTTCGCGACGTTACAAAAAGGATTCGTTTGCCACCGAATATTCCAACTGAAGGCCTCAAAAATGTTGAATTTGACGAGAGAGGGGCTTACCTGATTGTTTCGAAGGAAAAAAATAAACCAGCTGAACCAAAAGTCGATTCGTTGGCTAATAAAGACTATCAACCACATGAAAGTCATGTAAAAATCCATACACAGCATCTGCAGTGGGAGAAAAAATCAAAGGTTGCCACATTAGAAAATATTGACTATACACCTCGCCGTAAGGAAATAAAGATTCACAGTGAGAAATTGAAGTGGCGAGCAGAACCGAAGTTGAAAAGTCTAGAAAATGTGAAGTTTCATCCGCAGGGAGGTGGTGTTCATGTTTTTACTCAGAAGTTGAAGTGGACTGACAAGCCAAAATTGAATACACGAGAAAATATAAACTATTCCCCACCACCTTCCACAAGGACAATTATAAACCAGCCGTTAAGGATAAAAGCCGAGTCAAAGGTTGATGATGACAATACGAACTACGAGCCTAAGCAAGGCCACGTGGAGATCATAAATGAGCCAATCAGATGGCGGGCCAACCATAAGGTCGATAGCGACAATCTGCGCTTCCAGCCAGGTGGTGGACATGTGCACATACCAAGGCAAAGTGTCAGATGGGACGCTAAGCCGAGAGTAAATTCTCTTGAAAATCGTATGTACACACCAACAGGCGGGGACGTACATATAGTCAACGAGAGGGTTCAGTGGCGTGCCTTGCCGAAGGTGCAGTCGTTGACAAATATCGACCACAAGCCTCGTGGCGGGGATGTTCGTATCCAGAACGCTCATTTGCACTGGTCTAAGATCCCTAAAGTGAACTCTCTGGAAAATGTTGGCTATCATGCAAAACCTACGAATGTGAAAATAACCACAAATTCCCTTGACTTTACGGAAGGCGTACTTCCAAAAATCGACTCTTTGTCCAATGTGCATCACAAACCAGCCAACAAGAACAAAAAACGAAAGATTCAGTATGGAAAGTTCGATATTAAGTATGCGGAACAGAAAGGATACCTAAGTATGACAGCTGATTTAAGAAATTATACCTCTGCTTCTGGGAGTTCTTCATCTTTTAAGTCCCCAGCCACGGTTCCATGATAGATGTAAGTCTACCCTTGCCTCTTACAACACGTCTTCTTGGCTCAATCTGGTTTTTGTCCTTAGCTTAGCAAGGCACATAGTTGCTGTGGTTTTCTTCAATTTTATGCTCATAGTTTTGATGTTATTGATGTAATTGCAAACATGTTTGTATGTCTTCTACTTGACAGCATAAGATTTATTTGATACATTTGCTAATGATAGAAAATAGGGTAACTGTATTTGACTAATTTACTGCAGAACTAGCACAACTTGCATAAGGTTTGTAACGATGTTATTAATATCTAACAAATCAGCAAGGAATAACCAATGGAAAATGAGTTCAATGGTAGCATTGTTCGTTTTGTTGTAAGATGAAGGGTCAGCTTGCATCGAGCGTGTTTCGTACCTTTCTGGTGATTTTGGTTTCTGCTATATGTCTTACTATTTTGTGGTGTATGCGTGGTCTTCACGTGAGACTAAATTGTAAAATGAATGTTGATTCTGAAGTTACATTCTAAAATATAAATTGACATTGTTGTTAGATATCTACAGGTACAAGTAATAATAAATATTTGATTTACTTTAACCAAACTTTGTGTCGGTTGTATTGACAACAGATCTTTTATTAATACTTACATAGACGGATACTATTAAACACTGAATAAAGAATTTGTATGTTTAAAATATATAACGGCAGGTGTGTTTTTTCTTGATTTGGGGATAGGGTCTGGCCTTCCATTTTGGGGAAAATATTATCAACAAAACTGAAAAAGGTTGATAAATTTCCTAAAGTAAGCCTTCAATTTGGGGAAAATTGCATGATTTCAAAGAAATATTCTTAGGGAATGGGGCCTTTCTCTTGGGGGAAGGGGCCTATAAGGCCCTTGCTAAAAAAGGAAAAAAAGCCCTGTACAGTATTGTTTATACCTCATGACCCAAAGATTGATCCACCTGCCGCGAAGACTTGTATGTTTGTTGAGCATTTCAAACAATATTTGTTATAACATTTATAACTCAAATCATATTCAAATTTTGGGATGCACATCAACATTCAAGGACTTACTGTGCAGACTGCACAGGCTTATCTGGGACAACACTTTACGCACATGCATTAAACCCCATTTTCACAGAGCAAGACTCAAATCTTATTGCTACTGTGCAACCATTCTTTGATCACTGTCTGGTAACTGTTTGGCAGCTTGAAGGACTCTCCTGATAGTTGGGTTTGTTTTGGCAGGCCTGCTCTTTGTGCAAGGTCTTGATGGCAGACGGATAACCAACCCGATGAGTAGCGGAACAAAGTGGATCAATGATTAAGCTATAGAGATAGATCGGGGCTTATTTGTTTGAATGCTTTGTCACGGAGATGACAGTCAACAAGCTCTTATACAAGCAGTATGGGAAATGTTTGATTAGCATTTTACTTACCGGCATTGTAAGAGATTATGTCGTCTTCTTTTAGATGATCGAGGGTTTTGGAATGAGTTTAAATGAGGTACTTGAGTTGTCTGCTTTTAGGGAAATGGGTCCTTTGATGAGGTATTTACATAGTAAAGAAATGATAGGCTGGATTAGGCTCAGTAGGTGTTTGTTTATTCAGGAAAGACAAAGGATATGTCTTATCACTGTAGGCCCCTTCTGTGGGAGACCTTTGAAGCACTTCAAAATCAGATATGGTGCATATTGGTGAATTTGATAATATTTGTGAGCCACACTCAGGGAAAACTGGGCTTTATGCATGTGTGTAAAGTATCATCACAGATAATCCTGTGCAGTCCACACAGGCTAATCAGAGATTACACTTTCCGCTTAGACTAGATATTTGTTAAGAAGACTTAAATCAAACGCGAATTTCCAAAACAGCAGAAACTGTTGTCCCTGATAAGCCTGTGCAGACTCTACATGCTGATCTGGGACAACACTTTAACCCTTTGAGCGCTGGAACCGGATTTTGAAGGCCTTTTGCAAACAGTTTGGATCCAGATGAGACGCCACAGAACGTGGCGTCTCATCAGGATCCAAACTGTTTGCTATTCTGATAGTGGTCTTAGGAAAAAAATCGAAGAAAATGCTAATTTTAGAAATTCAGCAGACGACATTTTAGCAGACGACAAATTTCCCAGCATGCAAAGGGTTAAGCCCGGTTTTACCAGAGTGCGGCTCATATGTTTAATATTGACTTGCGCACGTATAACATAGATGCCATAAAAGTGTTGTGTACATTTAGCGACATAACAGATGTATATTTACTACTGCAACAAAAATATTGATAAAGTACCAATAGCATTTTTTTTCAATAAATAAATAGAGTGTAATAGAAGTCATAACTAAAAGTATGTTTAGCTGTCAGAACAATAATTAGATATCAATTGCAGTTTTTCTGTAGCTTATTCCATGAAAAGATGCACACAACAACAACAAGAGATAAATGTAATCACCTTTGGCAGCAAAAAACATCCATATGCCATATAAAAGTTTTTTTTCGTAGTTTTGTTGTAGGGTTTGATGTTCCTGTAAAGTGTGGTTGAGTCAGCATGTTTTTTTTTTATCTAAAAAATTTGAGATACTCATGCATTAGGAACTCTTGAATTTTTTATTCAGAATGTTATGTCTTCCATACGGCTACTGGCTGTTTATGCGATAACTGCTAAAAGATGTGGTTTTTATTTTCACAGAGTAGCTAAAGTAAATATTATACATGTGCATATAATTGTGAGCTAAGGGTGCTCAAATATTTCTGTTGAAAGGCACGATTATTACATCTTTGAATATGTCAAAATGTCCATGTTTCCTGCAACAGTGGAATTTTAAAGGTTTTTCTGGAACAATTTTGGCTAAAATTGAAACTCTGTGATGTCATTCCATCCTTCCAGACTATCCACAAATGATGAGATTACAGATATTATCATGAACACAGCCAGATGTTTCAGGCTGATTGTTGGAAAGCGGTGATAAATATTTCAACAGCAAGACAAAAATAACAACTTCTTAACTTGTTAATTGGTTGATTCAAATCAGAACCACCAACATACAATACAGAGGATTCTTTTGATTCTAGAAATGTATAGGTACATAGGCACTTGCTGGTTTATGGAATCCTGTGCTATGTGATTTAATCTTTGTTGGCTCCTTATTTTCCTTTTCTTTTATGAGGCCACAACAAAATGATCCTTTCAAAAAAAACTTTCAGCGAGCGCAGTTAAAATAAAAATATTTTAATTAAATGTTTTATAAAATCAGATTTGTGCTCAAGGCGCAGAATAATAAAAATGATTGTGTAAAAATTTGATTACATTTCTGACATATGCATTCAGCTTATTAAATGTTGGCATTTTGTACTATTTAATCAACAGGGCTTTAATCAACCGATTTCGCTGTAAAAGTGGAATAAAAATAATTTTGTAATTAACATTTAAATTTTCCCAGAAAGAAACAGTATAAAGATTACAACTATATGAAATTAGTATGTTGTAGATTGCAACTATATGAGCCTCGCTCTGGTGTTAACCCTTTGCATGCTGGGATATTTGTCGTCTGCTAAAATGTTGTCTGCTGAATTTCTAATAATATCATTTTCTTAGATTTTTTTCAAAGAATACTATCAGAATAGCAAACATTTTGGATCCTGATGAGACGCCACGTTCTGTGGCGTCTCATCTGGATCCAAACTGTTTGCAAACGCCTTCAAAATCCGGTTCCAGCGCTCAAAGGGTTAAAATGGGGCAAAATGCATGTGTGTAAAGTGTCATCCTAGATTAGCCAGTGCAGTCCACACAGGCTTATGAGGGAGTACACTTTCCGCCTAAACTTGATTTTGGCTTAGACTTCTTTAAACTAAATATTCCATAAAAGCGGTAAGTGTTGTCCCTGATTAGCCATGCAGACTGCACAGGCTAATCTGGGACGACACTTAACGCAGATGCATTCAGCTCAGTTTGCCTAGAGCAAGGCTCATATCCATTCAATTTTCAGAATTAACCATACGTAGATTCCAACAATTTTCTTTTGACAAATGTTTTCCAGATAGAAAAAGTACTGGTGTTATAACAATAAATGTTCATTCAACGCGCTGTATTTTCCAGATAAAAACAGTACCGGTATTGTTACAATTAATGGTCATTCATCATCTTGTATTTTCCAGATAGAAACACAGAAGTTAAACTTCAAGGACACCGCTCGTCCCCGTACGGACACTGGAGCCAATTCTGGGGAGAGACTGAAGTCACTTGACTCCACCGGGGCGCGCAACTCCCGCTCCACGAGCGTCACGTCTGCTGACAGTCTGCAGGGGTAACCACGGCAACTCGGGCTGCTTCTCTTCCTGCCAAACTATCTTCATATAAGTCACATATATCGAGAGTTGGGTGGGGAACCATTGCATCTGATTTAGAACTGTTAAACAGATACAATAGTTTCACAATTATCTCTCGGCATTTGTACATTCTGTTCTTTGCATATTTAGGGAAATTCAGGGTTTTGTTCAAGTATTTGAACTTGATCTGTGTCATTATGGTAAAAAACACATATTTAGCTTCTTGTGTAGGACTATTGGGGTTAAACATTTCATAGTTAAAATTGATCTTCAGGTAAATACATACAATTGCATACAATTCGTTTTTAGGATATTTGTGGTTTTATTCTGTATTGCTGAACTTGATATGATTCATTCTGGCGAATAACATTCATGCATTCAAGCCATCTTGTAGCAATATTCATGTTATTATTTGAGCTGTGTTCGAGGAAAACTGGGCTAAATGCATTTGCGTAAAGTGTCATCCCAGATAAGCCTGTGCAGTTCGCACAGGCCAATCAGGGATGACATTTTAATGGGTGGTCGAGTGGTAAAAACACTGGTCTACCATTCCAGCGGTCGTGGGTTCAATCCCTGGCCGGGGCACTGGAAATTTCAGAAATGCTTCAAGTGTTTACCACCCAACAAGAGATGTACTGGTATGAAACCCAGGTAATTCTCGCGTGTATCGGTGCTATACACTTAGCAGGTAAAAGAACCAAGGGATCTATTCGCAAAGAGCTAGGGTATCGCACCTGGATTTCTTGTATCTCAAAAAACTGTATCTTATACCCGCTGTCTCTTCAGCAAAACCAAAAGACCCCATTGGAAATAAATGCTTGCACTTTCATGGGTTATCCTTGACTGCAAGGTCAAAATAAATACATACAATACAATACATACATACATTTTCCGCCAAGACTGGATTTTTGTTTAGCAGAGACTTAATTTTGAATGAAAAATTCCATCACAGGGGCAAGTGTGGTCACTGATTAGCCATTTGGGACTGCACATCAATCTCTGACATCACTGTAAGCAAATGAATTAGCCCCAGTTTTCACTGAATGAGTATAAATAATATACACACCACTTTGTCCAAGTCATTCTGAATATAAATAACTATGCTAATTATAATCTGTTCTTTATGGCTTACACGGTAAAAGGTATTATGAACTGCAAACATTAATTCACATTCTTTCTGATTTCATTCCTTAGTTTTAATCTCATTCCTTATCTAAAATTAATCATTAAATTGTGTGTAGGATGAATAGGCCAAAGATGAATACAAAAAGAAATTTGAAATGTTCCATTTAAAAAATTAACTTAACTACATGTAATTTAAAGCCCATATTGTCTGGATAAAATATTTAAAAAAATGCTTATTATAAGTTTCTGCGTTAGTTTTAGGATTGTATAAAGCAACCTATACCAATTCACTACTCAAATGTGCATAATCATCGTTGGTAATAAGAGTACAGTGTTCATGATTTGTTTACTGTTGTTTCATCCATTAACGTGTAACTACCGCACTCCATTAACTAGTTTCAATAGCTGTATAAACTGGTCGAAGTTTCAATACCCAAGATGATATTTTACCTATTTATCCATTTATTGGTTTTACATCATAGCTGAAATATGATCATCATTTACAGACGTCATAAATCAGAATTTGATGAACCCTGTGTACTTAAGTAACTAAAGCTTTATTAATTACCTGAAAGCATAACATTGCAATTCCAGCATCATGTATGTACTTAACATGAATTTTTGCTATACTTAAAACATCTTGTTTTTATCGCCCGCAATTTTTATTTTTTGCCAAATATGTTTTGAAGGTGTTTGCATGTCACTAAGTTACGAGGAAACTATGATGATTGGATGCAACCAAGGCCAAACTTCTTCTAGAAAGTTCAGTGTTTTATCCTTCCTTTAGAAAACTTTCATTGTAACAAAATAATGGTCATTTTGTTTAATGTTGTAAAATGTATTATTCCAAACCTATTATGTATATTTCAATGCTGTTGTGACCTACTGTCTTAGCGTAACCCCTGCAGACTGCTAAGCTGTGTTAACTCGTGGAGTCATGGTAACATTATGAGGTCATAGCTCATGACCTTGACCTTTATTCCAAAACAAAATACAACTTGTGTAGCATTGATCCGAGGAAAAAAAATGTAAGCTGAGATTTTTGGTTTATAATTGATAAAAGATAAGATAAGAAATTTCAGTTACCGCTATTATCAGTTGAGACAAATCCCTAATGTCAATTGATAATTTTAATCTGTTTAGAGGAATTAACCCTTTGAGAGCTGGAACCGGATTTTGAAGGCCTTTGCAAACAGTTTGGATCCAGATGAGAACGTGGCGTCTCATCAGGATCCAAACTGTTTGCTATTCTGATAGTGGTCTTAGAAAAAAATTCAAAGAAAATGCTAATTTTAGAAATTCAGCAGACGACATTTTAGCAGACGACAAATTTCCCAGCATGCAAAGGGTTAAAGACTTATACTTACAGTAATATATTGTTTGGTTATTTGCTTAAACACAACGAAAATTGCGTACTTTAATGCTCAGTCAAAATATTGGAGCTATGACCTGATAAAGTTAGTACCAATTGTCATATACACGTGGCTTATTTCATTGTTAGTAGTTTATAGTTTTTTTCATGATATTTACATTTTGTGATACAATGTATTTTGTATGCTTATGATTGTACTTGATAGTTCTTCATGGAATTGTAGATAGTCTTCATAGTCTGACATAGATATGATGATTGTTCATGCTGTTTTCTTGGCCTTCGTACTTTGAACATGTAAGGTTAATGTTAACAGACTGTGTGATTAGTGTTGATGTATACAGAGTTCCTTCCCTTAATGGATATATGTACATGTGGGTTACACTCCACCATGAAATTGTTGATTTGTATACTTACCAAATAAGCATTTGTTTCCATTTGTCAAAATATAAAGATACAAACATGCATAAAAGCTAGGTTTGAGGGGTTAAAACTGATCAGATGAAAATATTGCTTCATGGATATGAAATAATTGATTTTATTTTGTAATAAATAAGTAAAATTAAATGTCAGGGTAAAGTTAAATATGTTATTTTGCTTGGATTACCCCTTGCATGAACTACCTTGGTTGAAAAAATGACATTGAGTGATATGTTTCAGTTACTGTTGTATACATTGGCACTTAAATAGTATGAATGGTGTTATATGCTGCTAATAAAATGATTCTCTTTACAAAAATATATATATATATAAGTTTTATAATATTTGGCTTTATTGCACTTAACGGATATTTTAGATTATGTACACCTTTTTTTCAAGATTTTTGTAACAGTTATTTTATCTCACCATTTTGTTTGTATTTTACCTCATATTTGTGTGAGTTTTTAGCCATTGTTTATTGTTCATGCCCACCCTTTTTAATTAAGCAGATCTTTGTAATATTTTACAGAGTTTTTTACAGAATCAGGATTCTTGTACTCAAATATGTTTTGCATGCCGATGTCTCTTGTTTTAATTGTTTAGGAAGTGGGGACGTTTCATTATCATTTATTCTGTTGTCGCATTTGCTTGCCATTCATTTATACATGTATTTATTTGATAAGAATGTTCAACATGCTTTCAAGCGTGAATATTTTTCATGTTTTTGAACCCCACTTATACCAACATTTTCCATCAAATGTTTATGTTGCTTTGATCTTCATGTTTTTTTAATTTGTATTTTTTGTATTTTCAGATATCTTCACATTTTTTTATGTGTAAACACAAAGAAAAAAGAAAGTTATGGGTTTAAGGTGTTTTAATGAATTTCTAAAAAATAAGATGAAAAGTGTGCAGATTATATACTCTAGTATGCAATTTGTGAGGGTGATTTGGTATGCAAGTACATGTCTGTTTTTGTCTTTGAAAATGATTGGGTATTGAAATTGATTGTGTATTCATGTTGATGTTGCAACACGAAAATTTTGTATATCTATGTAAGCTTTAGATATTGTTATAGCTTCAGTGAATCTATACTTTTAAAAATGGATTTTGGTAAGAATGACATGTTAAGCCAGATTTCTTAAATAATTTACTGCTTATTATCTTGATGATCCTAACATTACAGTTTTTCATTTAGAAAAAAAAAGTTTTGTTTCATTACATTCTTTTCACCTGGTCAGGAAGTGATAGCAATTCCTATGAGTGTTGCAAAGTTGTTGATGAACTCAAGAAAAGATTGTTTCATTATCATTAAAATGATACAAGTGACTGCAACGTTAAGCATTGTTTTTGCACTGTTTTATCTAAAGCAATATCAATGTTTTTCATCCATTTTTAACAACAAAAAGTCCTGGGATTACAGTGTGCCTTTTGTTTACGTATAGTTCATTCCAGTATTTTTTTCCAGTTTGCGTTACTCTGCGACACTATTTTCTTGAACTTAAAATTGTGCTTCCTTTTCATCGATTTAAGAAGTGCATTGCTGGAATAACAGACATTCTGAGACCTAATAAAAAAAAAACAATAGAAAAAAAACTATTGTATACTGTAGAAAAAAGTGTAAGTATTTTAATATTAAAACAAAATTAAGATTAAAAAAAATAATCTTAAATGCTGCACTAATTAGTTTTGTAAAAATTGGTAGAAGAAATTTAGAACAGTTTTGCTTAGTTAATGCACATATTTTGTCAATTTCTGTTGAAATTTTCAATATTTTAAGTGTTTTTTTTTTTAATGAACCATTTGTTGTTGATACGTATATTCAAGGCAGATTTTTCAGAGGAACAACGGAAGTTAATTTGCACAGCCCTTTAGGTGATATCATCTTTATCTACGAGTTTTATTTAAAGGGAGGCAATTCATTAGTATTGATAAAAATTGTATCTACTTGTTTTATATAAAGGGAGGCAATTAATTAGTATTGATATTGGCATGTACCTGTACCAGGTATTTGTTATTGACAATAACTCAAAAAAAGATGTATGGTTTGTAATCCATCACCTGGCACGTGTTTCCGAATTATGTATTCAATTATATTGAAAATACCATATACATTTTATTACACTATTATTTGTTTATTAGGTAGTACACTACAAATGTCTCGTATTGTTAGAGGACACTTTAATCTTTACTGTTAAATTTATCAATTAACTACAGTGTTGTTTTTTTTTCATTCATGGGGAGATCCTTTGATACAATATGTTTTTGGAAAGTTTTCAGTTATTTCAGTCTTGTTTTATTGGATTTTATCTTCGGCTACAGTTGCTTCAAACACTTGCAGTTATACCAGTAGTCTCTATGTATATTTTGCCAATATTATCGCATTAAAGAGTAAAATAAAACAAAAGTTGTTATTTGTGCATACTGGTAATACTATTTCAGTCATATCACCGTAATCAGTTAACCCTTTGAGCGCTGGAACCGGATTTTGAAGGCCTTTGCAAACAGTTTGGATCCAGATGAGACGCCACAGAACGTGGCGTCTCATCAGGATCCAAACTGTTTGCTATTCTGATAGTATTCTTTGAAAAAAATCGATGAAAATGCTAATTTTAGAAATTCAGCAGACGACATTTTAGCAGACGACAAATTTCCCAGCATGCAAAGGGTTAATGAACTCACACTTCCTAGGTTTACCAGTACCAAGTGCACATACTTATGCCAGTAGCTGAAAACTGCCCTACTTGAAATCGAGATAGAGGCAGAATGGCCGTAGAACGGATTTCATTACCAATCCAACCACAAGTCATGTGGCCGGGCCGGGGATCGAACTTGTAATCCACAAATTTGTAGTCATGACATTCAAGTACTTTATCAACTGAGCTAGCTGTCCCAACATTGTTATGTACAAATTTAATTTATTACTTTAAATTTGACTTAAAATATATTTGATAAAGTTTAGTCATTCAGATTGCTAGGAATGTGTTTGAAAGATCCATGTCATATAAACATTCATCATATCTGTACTTTAAAGGCTTCAGCCCACGAAGACGTGGTTATATGAACCTCGCTCTGTGAAATGGGTGTTAAATGCATGTGCGTAAAGTATCATTCAAGATTAGCCTGTGCAGTCTGCACAGGCTAATCAGGGACAACACTTTCTGCTTAAACTAGATTTTCTCTAAGAAGTGAGTTCCTTTAAACGAAAAACACAATAAAAGTGGAAAGTGTCTTCCCTGATTAGCCTAGGCTAATCTGG
>VMBQ01002160.1:126235-160709 GCA_007657795.1 Dreissena rostriformis
ATTGTGTTCAAAACGCCATTTCTCACGCTACAGTCATATTGTGTTCAAAACGCCATTTCTCACGCTACAGTCATATTGTGTTCAAAACGCCATTTCTCACGCTACAGTCATATTGTGTTCAAAACGCCATTTCTCACGCTACAGTCACAGAAAAGAATGTGAACAGCAGCTCCTCCCAAAGGCCATGTTTGTAACATATTAATGAACAGATCATTTTGAATATATTTTTTTCTATGAGTTTCCCTGAATCTGATAACTATGTTATTCATATACATCTATACAGAACAAACGATAGCTTGTCACTTTCATTATTTAATCAATTACATGTCCAATCAAGGATTATCACATGTATGTATCAATGTAACATGACTATCATCAACATATGGCAATGAAAAACACAAGTAAAACAACAAGTGAGAAATGTGTACAATAAATGCATAATTTAAAAACAAACACATGATCCTACCAACATACTCACACACAACAATTGATATGCTACATACTGTTAACACACCAGTCATATTTTAAATAGAACCAACCAAACCCAAGCAAATAAAATACTTAAACCAACAGACGTATACAATAGTTCTTTTGATTCCATTTATGAATGTCGGAGATATAATGTCTGTAGATGTGTTGGTTGTCAGCTTTCTAAAAATGTATACAACATAATTAGGACAGAACAAAATATATTAGCAGGATAAAATGCATGAGTCTGCGTTTTTGAAAAAACAAGAGATGTGTTCGTCAGAAACACAATGCCCCCTTTTGCCCTGCTTTGAAATCAAATTTCAATATATCATTTGGCAGGTTTAGAAATTATCTCCCTTTTAAAGCTTATTACTTCCCTAGATTTTGTTTTTTGACCTTTGACCTTGAAGGATGACCTTGACCTTGAACTTTCACCACTCAAAATGTGCAGCTTCATGAGATACACATGCATGCCAAATATCAAGTTGCTATCTTCAATATTGCAAAAGTTATGGCCAACGTTAAAGTTTTCGGACAGGTGGACAGACAGACAGACGGACTGACAGTTCAACTGCTATATGCCACCCTACCAGGGGCATAAAAAGCTTAACAATATGATATTGTATTACAGTTACACCTGAACATATAAGAACATAGCTTTTTAAAAACAATTATGTTCAAGGCCAAGGACACATTTTTTAAATTATTTTTTTACCTGAAAATGTACTAGTAACGTAACACTCTTCAACAGGTATTGCAATTTGAAATTACAAGGAAGAGTTCAATACATGACTGAATGATACCAGTACATACCAGTGTTACACCAAGCTATTGTATACGCTAGACAACAGAACTACGGAAGAGTTCCAACAAATGAATTACAAACATTTACTATGAATTACGACAATTTACGCTTTTATGGAATATTTCATTTAAATGATGTCTCTTCTTAGGAAAAATCCAGTTTAGGCGGAAAGTGTCGTCCCAGATTAGCCTGTGCGTACTGCACAGGCTAATCTAGGATGACACTTTACGCACAAGCATTTTGCCCAGTTTTCTCAGAACACGCCACATATTGTGTGAACCTTGAAATACAGGAATAAATCTACTCACAAATGTATGTAACAATTATTTGACAAGCTCAAGTAGACAAGACTGGAAATCTGTCAAGTTCTTAAGTTCTTAAATGGTGCCCTTAAAACAGATAATTTATACAGTCATGCAAGTACAAGCATAATCACGAAAGAACACTTTAATAAATAGGATGGGAAAGAGGCAATTGGCCACTGTCAAGAAAGCAAATTTTGTCTGAACATTAAAGAGTCAACAGTATATTAATTCTGGGAAAACTGGGCTTAATGCATGTGCGTAAAGTGTCGTCCCAGATTAGCCCCTGCAGTCTGCACAGGCTAATAAAGGACAACACTTTTTGCTTTAAAGGAGTTTTTCGTTTATTGGAATTCTTTTTTTAACAAAAATCCAGTTTATGCAGAAAGTGTTGACCATGATAAGCCTGTGCGCAATGCACAGGCTAATCTGGGACAACACATTACGCACATGTATTAAGCCCAGAACAAGGCTCATGTTATCATCTTAACAATACAGGAAATAGTTCATATTTAAATGTATTGTATGGAAAACAAGACAAAGTCAATAAAAATTCATAATGTGATGTAATTATAAAACAATATATATAATGAGAAAAGACACACAATAAAGCTATGCACTTTGAAGATCCAAACAGCAAGATTGCTTATTAAAACCATCAATACACTCGACACATACATTGGCCATCTGCCTTTTTCCCATCCTTTGCACATCAAGGGTTGTAAGCCAAACTGCTGTATCTGTAGACCATAATGGTAGATAGATACAGTAGTTTAACACTCAGCCCTTCAGATCCCTATGGTACGATACACATATACTCTTTCAGTCTACAACACTCTCAGTCTACATTCTGAATGCTACATTGAAACACCTGCGAGTCATGAGCAAAGCTTAACAAGGGTTCACATGTATGTCAACAATATATGAGTGTATATGTACACATGTATGTCAACAATATATGAGTGTACACATGTATGTCAACAATATGAGAGTGTACACATGTATGTCAACAATATATGAGTGTACACATATATGTCAACAATATATGAGCAAAAATCTTTTAACATGGACATAAATGATATAGGCTACATTTTCATGTTGTTGTTTTTAAATAATGGATGTATAACAAATTAATTATGAATGCATAACTTGACAGCAAAAATAACATCAATGAAGATAAATACGTTCTGATCATTCTTTACATGTCTGATCCACGAATTAATGACAGCACAAAGTTTCGGATGAAAACAAGTTAACAATATAATTATGGTATTTACAACAACAACAAAAGCACATGTAATAACCATAAACTATTATCTTAAATATATACACAATGTGCAGTTAATAAAAAACTTCATGAAATAAATAAAACACATGTTCAATTTCTGTTTCATTTAAAAACAGTAACTTTATAAATCATGATCCTACTATGTACACTTTAAAAACATGAAATCTTCAAAGTTTGTTAATACTCTTAATATTCTTTTAATTACTTTTATTTGACTAAAAATTGAATTCTGAACTACCAGTTATTGTGACAATACTTATGTCTTTCACTCAAGTTAGCAATTTGGTTGCGAAAGCACGAGTTAATAAATTGATGCTTGCGAGCATAATTAAAAGGTGACAAGCACATCTATAGATATGTCATAAGCTGAGAATATGAGCATGATGATTCATAATGTACGCGTTAAGGGTGTTTGGGCATATGCTTATTTAAAACACAGTTCAAACCACCAATATACATAAAACTATACAAAATGTTTTATGCATTCCATAAGACTGCTTTGATATGACACAATTGAGGTCCCAACTAGTGGTACATGCACTAATGGCAGGCCAGTCGGTCTATGCACACGTTTCACACCCAAATGTTCAAGCACTGATGTCCTTTATAGCGAGTCTGACCCTCAGCCTTGGTGCAGAGTAAAGTGTCAATGTTCAAGCCCTGATGCCCTGCTATATAGTCGCACTGACACTCAGCCTGTATGCAGATTGAAGCGCCAATGTTCAAGCCCAGTCGCCCTACTGTATGCCCGGACGGACACTCAGTCTAAGTGCAGAGTAAAGTTCAAATGTTCAAGCCCCGTCGCCCTACTATATGCCCGGGCGGACACTCAGCCTGGGTACAAGTATCTGGTTGCCCACGATGATGGGTCCCTGCTGTGCGGCTGCCATGGCAACGGCCTGGTTGTGAGCGTGGATTGCTTGCGCCTGCTGAGCCTGGTGGATTTGCTGCATCTGCTGAAGCTGGTGCAGCTGCTGCATCTGTTGTAACTGCTGCAGACCCGCCGTGGTCATCACCATCTGGGCCCCGCCACCCAGGTGGGCCGGGGTGGCAAACATGTGGCTGGGCTGCGCCTGCACCAAGTGTGCCGGCTGGGCCCCGAGGGCTGCAGCGTGGGCCATGGCCATCATACCTCCCTGGGAGGCAGCGATCACTGGCTGGCCCGCCTGCATTGGCATGGCAGCCTGCATCATGGGCCTCTGGTGGACAAGGAACTGTTGTCCTCCACTTACCAGGATGTAGGCCCCACTGGGACTGCTTGCAGGCTGCGGCTGGGCTAACACCATCTGCGGCATCACCATCTGAGCCTGATACTCTTCAAGGTTAGCCTCCTCTTGGGCTTCCAATTCAACCACTTGCTGCTCTTCGGGTTCAGACTCGGAAGATGTTGAATCATCATCAGGCTCACCAAGATCTCTCTTGGCTTGTCTTCGCTGTTGCCGTCTAGCGTGCTTCTGGGCCTGCTTTTGGAGGTATTTGTACTGTTCAGCTTGCTCTGGAGGTATAACAATATCAGGATTTTGTTCTGGTTCTTTTTTCTCCTTCTTCTTAGGCAGTGGAGGCTTGGGAGTAGAATCTGACTTGGGTGGTTCTTTGGGTAGCGGTGGTGGTGTCTTACTCTCTTCCTTAGCTTCCTCCTGAGCCTTCTCTTGAGCGTACTGCGGGTCATAGTCATAGTCCATATATTCGGGGTATGGGACATGGGGACCTGGGTAGCGTGGTCCCATACCGTACGGTGGTGGAGGGCCACGAGGACGGTTCATGAAAGGATGGGGACCACGACGTGGTCCGTACATTCGTGGGTCTCCAAATGGGGGCCTCATTCCGCGGTACGGTCTTGGTCCTGGACCAGGACCATCCCAGGGTCCCGGGGGCCCGTCCCAGCCGTGGTATCCCCATTCGTCCCACTGGCCCGGCCCATAAGGCCTGGGTGGTCCAGGAGGGCCATGGTTCGGTCCAAATCCTCGGCCCATCGGTGGTGGCGGTGGTGGTGCAGGCATTTTCGGGCCAATAAACCCGCTGTCAGTTTCCTTAGGAGCCTCTTTCGGTGAACCATGTGGTAGAGAGTCCGAAGAAACAGTCTTCACGTCACCTTCACTGAATGGAAGTGGAATATTTTCAGGTAAATTTTCTACAAGTTTTGCGACAGTTTCACCAACATCAGTCCTGCGCTTTTTCTCTTTCAACTTAAGCAACTTTGCTTCAGAGGTTTCATCCTCCTTCTTACCAGAGAGATCCGGAAGTGGAATATCAGCCGGGTCAACCTTTGTATCTTTCTCTTTCGGTTTTTCTACTTCTGTCACTTTTTTAGTTACAATATTTTCCACAGTTCTCACTGACAGAGATCTTTGTCTTGGCCTGTTCCTCCTCTTATGCTTACGTTTGTGCCTTCCATAGGATCTTCCTCTGCTTCTGGATCTACTACTATACGAACTCGTGCTGTAAGAACGTGAATGGCTTCTGCTGTAGGACCTTGACCTGCGCCTATGTGACCTACTCCGTGATCGACTACTAGAATACGATCTGGAGCGACTGTACTCCGAGTCTGTGTAGCTGTAGGACCGGCTGTGTCTGTGGTATGAGTGAGATCGTGAATGACTGCTTGAGTAGGAGCGAGAATGTCTTCTTCTGCGACTCTTGCGAGAATCTTCACTGTAGTATGAAGATGAACTATAAGATCTACTTCTTGAGCGTGAGGAGCTACCTGATCTGGAATAGGACCTCCGTGAATGCGATCTGCTACGACTAGAAGCTGGAGTTTTTTTGGCCTTTCCTACAGTTTTCAACACTGGTAATTTGCTGCCACTTCCAATAGAAAAGTTGGATCTTTGCGATGAACTAGTCTGTCCTTTTTTAGGTTCAACTTCCGTCTTTACAAGCACTCTTGAATTTTTAATGTCATTTGTTGGAGGTCCTTTAACAGATTTATTTGGAATTCGTTTCTTAAGAACTTTATCTTTCTTTAATGTATCATCAAGGGCATTGTCCATATCACTATCACTAGTGTCCCATTTTGACTTCACATTATCATTTGTTTGTGTCTCAATATGACTCCAAGATTCCTCTTTCTCCACTTTTACTTCAGCAAGGACATGTGCAGTAGTTGTTAACGGCAAATTGTCTTTAACAATATTTTTAGGCGTAACTTTAGCCTTTTTCACTGGCGTTGCTTCATTAACACTAGACTCACTATTAACTCTCTTTCTATCTGAAGGCGTTTTCTTTTCTAATACTTCACTTGGCTCTTTCTTTATCTTCTTTTGAACATTGGTGTTACTAGGTGCTTGCTTTTGAGCAGCTTTTGTTCTGTTCAAAGCTTGCAATTTTGCAACAATTTTATCACTTTCATGATCAGAATCAACACCTGGAATTTTACGTTTTGTGTTTACTTGGATGGTTGCAGTATCAATTGCATCAGTAGTAGTATCATTTGTTTCATTCTCACAAGCATCATTTTCCTCATTTTCTTTTTTCTTGTGCTTCCTTCGCTTCTTTTTCTTCTTTTTGTTTTCTTTGCTCTTTTCATCACCTGATTCCTTGTCAGATTCTGAATCAATTTTGTCTTTATTTTCTTGCTTAGCTTCGTTATCAGATTTTTCACCTTCATTCTCATTTAGTTTCCTTTTCTTTTTCTTAGAATGTTTCTTTTTCCTCTTCTTGTGTTTTTTCTCAGTATCTTCCCCTTCCACCTTTTCACCTTCTGGTTCCTCTGTTTTACTCTTACGCTTACTTTTCTTGTGTCGTTTCTTTTCTTTGTCATCACCTTCAGCACTCTTTTCATCTTTATTATCCACATCTTTGTCATCTTTTTTCTTATGTTTCCTCTTCTTTTTCTTGCTACCTGAACTAGCAGCATCATCTGCCTCCATTTTATTACCTTCCTCTTTACCATCTTCTTTACCATCTTCTTTACCGTCTTCTTTTACTTCAGCTTTACTTTCTTTGTTTTTCTTATGTTTCTTCTTCCTCTTCTTCCTATGGGACTTCTTCTTCTCCTCCGACTGTTTTTCAGCCCCATCTGCAACTGAAGATTCAAGTGCAGACCCTTCTTTGCCAGCCTGCTCAGTGTCCAACTTTGAATTAACAGACTTAGCACCACCATGCTCAGCATGACCAGGGGACTTCTTGGACTTAACACCAAACAACTGAGAAAAATCAAACGCCAAAGGATTACAACTAAACATTACTTTAGGCTCAGTTTGCGTATACTTAATCATTTCTTTCGGCCAGTCTAAAACTTTACCATTATCATCTTTACTCTGAACTTTTACAAATGAGCTCATGACCGCAGGTCTAGACACAGGCACAAGCACACTCTCTCCCACTTTCTCACTCTTGTCTTCTTTGGCTTCATCTTTGTTGCTGGTCCCTGGCTCGGGACTGGGCTCGGTCTCCTCCACCGGGCTCTCCACCTGCTCACTGTTCTCGGGCTGCAGAAGCGTGATCTCAACAGGCGCCACCCGCGTGTCTCGTATGAATGTCTGGGCGTTGGTCAGCCGGCCGCTGATCTTTTTGTTGAATTGGAAAATCACTTTGCTGGACTTTCCATCATGTCTAAAAAAAAAGGAAATCATGATTTTTTTTACAAAACACCAAAGGGAATTACCATTAGACAGACCTTTTTTTCGCCATGTAAAGAAATGCAAGGCAAAATCATTTTTATACACTATTCTACATACAGAAACTGCTCCATTTTTCAAGTAAATCTGTAAAATCTGTACCACAGCAGAAGTAAGCTCAAAACTTTCTGCACAAGTATTTTATTTGTATTTGAAATAAAGCAAATAAAAAAATGTTTCACAGAGCAACTGTTAATAAATTGGTTAAACACGTTGCATGTAGTTTAAGCATTGTAAGGTCACTGACTGAAACCGAGCTTAGAAAACATTGTCCCTACCCCGGGGACTTCTTGTCTGTCCTCTGGGTCAGCAGCGCTGCAGTGGCCCCTCTTCCGTCCAGGAGGTCTGCCTTAATTGCCTGAAACAGATGACCACATGCTGTAGCACACCGGCCAGTGTTACCATGGCAGCAACCAGGACTTGTTTCCATAGCAACATGTAGGAAAAGTAAAAGCAGTTTCGTCATGAGCATGCATTAGTACAAATATGATGTCCATTGTCTTTGTTTCTACACAGAACAAGTGAATATTTTACACTGAAATGACTGCATTTTGTATCTATTGGTAGCTGAAGGAAAAAAATATACAACATAGCTTTGCTTGTAAATATAAAGGTCAAGGTCACAAATGGGTAAAGGGGTCGTTGAGTGCACTGAGATGAGTTGTGATGATGGTAAAGACACTGTACACGCTAAAGTCTGCCAACTAGGGAGTATACTGAAGATATGACTGTATTTCTTTTTGTTAAGTAACAGCTAACAAACAGGTTACAATAAACCGGCACCAAAATGTACACCAAAACTAAACAGCTGGACACTCCAAATTATATTCATTTAGTCCAAAGAACACCCCAAAAAAGCCTCTAATCAAGGGTATTAAAGATAGTACACCACATAATTAATCATATTAAATAGTTCACATGTAACATGTGATTCAGGATCTAGTTACCTCTGCTGCATTGTGGGATAGACCTTTCAATTGAGAAAATATCACTTGCATGAAAAATATAGTTTACAATCGTATTATTACAAAGATAACAAAAAAACCTGAATACATACTATTTTACAAATGATAACTGCAAATACATATGATTAAAATTTTATTATTAATACCAAACTTTGATCAATCTGTTTTTTTTTTCCATTTGGTAAAACACACATGACTTTAACTAAACAATTAATTGAATAATTAATGCAATAAAGTTGCCCATTTACCAGTTGTGCTTGTTACTTGTTTCACCATGCAAATTTCAAACAAGACAATTAAAATACAGAACTCAACGGAGAACCCTGAATCACACGGACACCCACACGGCATTTGGAGTGTCCAGTTTCTATAAATAAACCAATGAATATGCAAACAGTGATATAAAATAATAATAAGATAGCAAAACACACACGGCAAGAAAGCAGGTCCATTGTACAATTGTTGTTACGCATGTAAACAGGCAGTAATAGCGAGGAGAGATAAATAGAACAGCATTCCGTACTAACAATGCAGCTCAGTAACAGTGAGCTCGCACCATGGTTAGAAATATAACCAGTGATTACTATATATAGTTACGCAGTCAATTCGGCTCCACATAACAAAGTCCTGAAACAACAATCGAAGGTCAGTTTACAACAACCGTTAGGCCCTCTAGCATTGTAGTCTCACATTGCACTGTTTTTGGAATCTTATTTTAGTGTAACGCAACAGAATAGAATTATTTTTGCTTGAATGTAATTTATTTTGTTTTACAATTTCTTCTCCACACCTATTTACAATTTACCAATGAAACCATTTTCTTCAGAGAATAAAAATTAAATTGATTTTAACCATAACAACAAAATCAGACATTAAATTTGAGATAAATGATATGTTTAATTTGACAGTCAAAATCAATGATTAACATAGTAATAAACTGATCACAAAATATAGACAAAAAGTTTTACAAAAATATCATCTTAAAAATAGCTTTTATTAGGATAAAGATGGTACTTATTTATTTATTTCACTCATTAATGTTTAAAAATAATTTATAAAAGAGAATCATATGATATCACAGAAAATGACGTACAAAGCACACTAAACTCTAGACACTATTAAGAACACCCCCACATTGTCTGAATACATGTACATAGCATGCACCCTACCATACACTCTGTTATTATACTGCCCTAGCCTTATATCCAGAATCAACAGCAAAATTCAAGGCCAAAAAATGACCACCCTACAGAAACTTGCAGACAAGCTTTCTCAGCAGAATCAAACACTTGAAACATTCCTTGTGCATGCATTTCACTCATTTGTGATCATGTTAGCAAGTTTGATTAATAGTAAGTGTAATGATGACTGAGTTAGTGTAAACATTAACATTTAAAATAATAAAAACAAGTGATGTGTTTGTGAAACACTATGTCCCCTTTTGAGCGCTTTTGACCCATATATTGTAACTTTGACCTTGAATGATGACCTTGACCTTTCACCAATCAAAATGTGCAGCTCCATGAGATACACATGCATGCCAAATATCAAGTTGCTATCTTCAATATTGCAAAAGTTATGGCCAATGTTAAACTTTGTGCAAACCAACAAACAAACAAACCAACCAACAAACGGACAGGGCAAAAACAATATGTCCCCCAGTATAGACTGGGGGACATAAAAATAAAAAACTTTCATATGTTAAATTTTTAAATATTGTTTCCTCCTTTTTTTATATAAAACTTTGCACAGGTGCAATCTACAACATATATTAAGGCTAGAGCATTTCGTTCCACAGAATTGTTTTTATTGATCTGACTATCTATGTGATAATATAAATTGTTTCTCTAATTAAAACCTTGAAACCCATGACACCTTGATTACCAATAGGTTAGCCCCATATGAAGTTTGCAGTCTGCATTCCATGATTATGAGTGCAAAAATAAAAGAACCAATATGTGAAATCAAAGGTAACCACACTACATGTATGTGTATGCCTTGCACATTGCCAATAATGAAAGATTAAAACATCAATGGCCAAAATAACAAACACACAATTTCAACGCAGTCTGCAACTACCTACATGTACTTTAAAGTCATTAACCTGTCAAAAGCTGTTGCAGACATGCAGAAGACATTAGCGGTTATTTGAAATGTGGTTAATTATTAAGTTCTAAAGATTTGTTTTGATACAATTAAAACATAAGAAACATGCAGAATAACCTACATGTACACTGAGCCACTGATGTTTTGGAGAGAGATGTTCAAACTCTTACTAAGTTGAACCATCACTCCGTTCCTGAAGTATGAGGCTCCAATCACTGGCTGCATCAGAATGATATGTAATGTTGGCTACAAGCGGATTTGGAAAGGAAATCAATTGCACTACATCTTTCTTTCAACAAAAATCAGCAAACATTCTCTAAACGCTTAGGAGTCTTAATAAGGATTATTAAATAACAGCAATTATTTACAAATCATGAAAATACTAAAATTCTTGGATTGATTTTTTTCATGTTTAATAATAATAAAAAAACGCAGCAATATATGCAAATATTCTGGAGCCTTGTACTTCTTTTGGGAAACCCAGAGTATTTCTCACTTAACACACACATTCATACAATACAATTTAGATAAGCAAAATGTTTCAGTCACAAGGACCATTGCAAACGAAAGCTTGCGCACCGTAGTTGGATGGACACTTATAGCAAAATTCATATTTTGTGCATCATTAATCCCATACCCTGAGTAAATTTTAAAGCAGACATGCATCGTAAGTGGTGGGACTTAGATTTTCTATATATCCCCAATTGTATTACTTGTGCAAAAGCATCTTTAACCAATCCCAAATTACAACATATAGATTTACAGGCGTTCTTTGGTGTTCACAAAGTTTAGCTAAAAATAGTGGATTAAATTACACGGTGAACATCATGGGTTAATTTTGTTATTGTTTGGGGGATACACACTTTTCTACACAAAACTGAGACGATTAATGTCAGTTTGTTCCGAAACGTGAACTAAAAGAATATTTAGGCAAAAAGGGTCCATCCAGCTATAACCACTTGCTAAGCAAACAACTACAATANAACGAAAGCTTGCGCACCGTAGTTGGATGGACACCAATAGCAAAATTCATATTTTGTGTATTATTAATCCCATACCCTAAGTAAATTTTAAAGCAGACATGCATCGTAAGTGGTGGGACTTAGATTTTCTATATATTCCCAATTGTATTACTTGTGCAAAAAAATCTTTTACCAATCCCAAATTACAAAATATAGATTTACAGGCGTTCTTTGGTGTTCACAAAGTTTAGCTAAAAATAGTGGATTAAATTACACGGTGAACATCATGGGTTAATTTTGTTATTGTTTGGGGGATACACACTTTTCTACACAAAACTGAGACGATTAATGTCAGTTTGTTCCAAAACGTGAACTAAAAGAATATTTAGGCAAAAAGGGTCCATCCAGCTATAACCACTTGCTAAGCAAACAACTACAATAATGACTGGTGTTAAAGTCAGGCATGCAAGGTTTGCAATCTTGGACACATGAATACCAAGCACAACAGCACTTCAAACAAAAATGGAGAGCTGCGTGAAGGTTTTTTTCATATGGACAAGAATGCTATTGACTTGCACAGTGCACATCTTGGTTGTTAATGTTCACGCCATTCTTGGGTTAATTTCCAGAGCTCGCTTTTTTACCACATTTGTAATTCTGTTTACTATGTTTACTATGACACCACATTTGATTTAAAAGTTGTATTTGACCCATACAAGTTGTTAACATATGAAAAAGCTTCTAACCATTAACATTTTATTTTCCTTAAATTGTAACCAAGTCAGTAATACAGTTACCACTGATAATTGTGTGTGTGCGGCGAAAGCTTATTATGAAAGCAGCTATTGATTCAACAGATGAACCGATTCAAATATGTATGTGGATATTGCATAAATGTTATTTCTGAGATTTAGCAAGGATATGCACCATCACGGGCATTGAGGTTTTTTAACTCATTTTTTCAATGTCAGACTTACAGTTGATTCAATCTTGTCATCAAAAAGTGGTAGGAAAAGCCTACAAGTTCACTAAAGGATGGAACTGTCTTTGTTTTGCCCCAGGTGTTTGTCTGGAAGCAACAGGATAAGAATGTGTCCATGCTTGATTCTGTGTTATGCTTGAATAACACTGTTCTGAACAGTAACCATACTATTTGCATGACAGCGTTTATTTTTCCAAATCAATCTCAAAACATCCTTATTTTGGCACTTAACTTGCAAAAAAATGTCTTTGGTAGGATTGACTGTGGCAACCATGAAAAGTACAGCGTCTACAAGGTAAGTAAGAGCGTATGATTTTTCTGCTGAGAGCCCTGCAGGGCGAGTGGCTTTAAACAGATTTTAATGCCCCCTAGTTATAAAGTAAACGAGTCTCGATTTTGAGAAAGTGTGTTTTATTGATTGTATTCTCAGACTGAATGTAAAACCAAAATGATGCACTGTATATTATTGCATACAAAACAAATATACAACAAGTACCACAGGGGATATTGAATGAGCCTCATTCTGGGAAAACTGGGCATAATGCGTGAGGGTAAAGTGATGTCCGAGACACTTTTCCGCCTAAACCGGGTTTCCGCCAAGAAGATACTTCCTATAAACAAAAAATACCATAAAAGCGGAAAGGGACATACCTGATTAGCCTGTGCCGACTGCAGAGGCTTATCTGGGAGGACACTTTATGCACAGGCATTAAGCCCATTTTCCCAGAACCAGACTTAAATGTATAGGGATGCTAAAGGTCTACAGCCATGATTACCTAGGACAAACCTTGCAATGAAAATAAAACATTGGAACAGATACCACATAGTAAGTTACACAATGTGTTCGCCTATTCCATAAAAATTCATTTAATTACATTAAGTTACATGTAACAAGTGTGCCCATAGCATTGAATGAAATATGAATGAAAAGGCTTAACATTTTATTCTTGAGTATGTTATCGAATAAATAAAAGAGAGAAGGTATAAAAGTTGACACAACAGCCTAACTGCAAACAGTTGCAAGAAGACATTTTGTAGCCGAAAGCATGCTGGACATTACCAATACAGACGTTTAATGAACCCCCATCCTAATAAGGCAAATAAACATTCATGTGTTCTGTGGGCAAACTATTCCATACCTGGCAATACCCCCACAATCCGAAAGTTTCAAGAAATAATTTGTTTTCCCTCAAAGCCGTCTTAGTCCCATTTTATAATATTTCAATGTTAATTTTTAAACAAAAATTTCTTATATTAGAAAATCATATTCATTCTGACCACACCTTACATTTTTCGAATGCAGCACAAAACACACAACTTTCTTTTGCCTAGAGAAACATTAGAGCTGTTTGAAATTTCACTATTCCAGAATGATTATGCAAATCTGACAAATTACATCAGGACAGAATGCTTCAATAATTATACAAACACTTCTCTCAATTGAGATTTCTTCTTTTTTAATTCCTGACATGCATGAACAGGGCTTTTTCTCCTTTTTTAAAAAGTCTGTTAAACGGACCCGATCCCAAAGCAAACTGACCTGATCCCAAACCGAAATTGTAAAAAAAGTCCCAATTTCTAAAAAAAAAGTTTTTGTTTTTAGAAAGAAGTGTCTTTAAAAGTATATACCTATATTTTATATAATTTTGTTCTCATAATTTGATTCTAGGCCTGTTGTGTCAATATCTTGTTCATAAAAAAAACCAATTTGGTCAATTTTGTCGATAAAATATTCCCAAATTTGCCATCTTATCGATTTAAAGAATCCCAATTTGACCAGACTTCTTTTTCCAAAATGGCTGGAAAAAGTGCACATATTGTAGCATTCTGTTTTCAAGGTGGTAGGGTACAAGTGTCTATGTAGCTGTAGTTAATTGTCATGCTGTATTAGTGTGGGAAGCAGGAAAACAATTCAATCTTTGAGTGAAAGCTCTATTACCGTAAACTTTCCAACATCAGGACAAAACAAATTTACAATGTGATTATGGAACTACGAAGTACACTAAACCTAAAAGACACCCCAGTTCCAATTTATTTTACCCTTTGGACTATGATTAAACCATCCAGTTATATACATGTAACAGTCAAGATTCAAGATTATTCCGTTCAAGAAACTGCAACTGGTGGATCTCAGTCAATGTATGACCCTAATGGGCGACATGCTGCAATTCTATCAGAAGTGTTTCTAAGCTACATGTAGCAGTTTGACAAAAACCAGCTTGTTTATTAAAAACAAGATAAATATCTAATATATTCAAGCATGTGCTTGGGAAACCAAAACTAATTTAACTCACTTATGTAAACAATGAAGGTATTATTGTTTTTAAATTGTGTTCAATTCTGCCGCAAAATACAGTACTTTAGTTAAACGATTGTTAACGGTTTGGTTAATGTAAATGTACTCAATAAGTGGAATAAAAATTGAAACTGGCTTAAAGCATTATGTGTTAGATCAAATTAGCAGTCTATATGATGTTCCAAATAAAATTGTTCATGCAATCAACAAGGGGACCATCACAAAAACCTAAAGAACAGTCATTTGACTCATTGAAACATGGGATCATTTTTTTTTGTATCACAAAGACCCAGACAAAATCACAGACTCTTGAGGTCATAAACGGTTTAAGGGAGTGCCATTCTTACAGCCATTGGTTGCCTAATCTGCACATTCCGCAATTCAACACTACCACAAAGCATCTGAGCCTCGCTCTGGGAAAAAGGGGCTTAATGCATGTGCTTAAAGTGTTGTCCCAGTGTTAGCCCATCCAGTCTTCACGGGCTTATCAGAGATGACACTTTCCACCTAAACTGGAATTGCGCTGAGAAGAGACCTCCCTTGAGCAAATAACAATAAAAGCGGAAAGTATCGTCTCTGATAAGCCTGTGCGGACTGCACAGGCTAATCGAGACGACACTTTAAGCGCATGCATTTCGCCTCATTTTCCCAGAGCGTGGCTCTTATAAATACTGAATAACACAGCCACACAGTACAGGATAACTTCCATGGCTTACTTACTCGCCCTTCATCAAATATTACATTGTATGATCCCAAAACCAATCAGCTTTCCAAAGAATACCGGCTTTGTAAGGCATCGTTCTCTTTGAGGTATATTTTAAAGAGAATCTTTACACATAAGCTAGACAAATCATTTTTCCTTGACAGTTGTTTCGCTTGGAATCCCCAACAATCTAGGTTTACAGAAAACAGGGGGGCTCGGCATGGCTTCTGTTCTTTTTAGTAGTTGGATTAACTGACAGTTTTGGAGTCACCAACAGTTTTGTTCTGAGGTTTAATTAATACATATACATTACAATTCATGCTTGCCAAAGGAATAGAGTATTGTCAGATTAATTGAACATTACCAATGCACTTTGATCAAGGTATAAATAGTGTTTTTTTCAGGGTGGCCAGTCAACAGAATGGCTCCTGAAAATTATGGTTTGCTACCAAACACGAGCTGTTCCTTTAATTGGTTTTGCTATCATACACAAGGGAAGAATAAAACATCATAGGAATGTTAGTGCCATTAAAATGCAAAATAAAAAGTAGGTGCAACAATGGAATTACCACAAATCCATCTGAATGGAAAATAAACAGTAAAACAAATCAGTATACCAGCAGACCCTCGTTTATTAAATTTATTTGTTTACATCAAACTATGTATTATCAAGACAAACTTCTTCTTTTTTTACAAATTATTTATCTTTTAAGACTTTACAGTTTTATGTGATCATGTTTGTTTAAAGCAGCAGTAGAAATACAAATTGACACAGGGTACACAAAAGATGTATAAAAATGCATTTTTGCTTTGATTATATATTTTATAATAATTTTATATTAACATGTTCTTAAATCATTTAATTTTAGCATATTTCAAAGCTTTACTTTATGAACATCTACACAGGTGGCATGGCAAGGGTTAGGTATTTAGTAGCTGATCTCAAGTTTACATGATGGTGTTTATATTATATACATCAGCTGCATTCTAAACTCTCTAAAGAAAGCCATCGAGTAAAGGAACAAATACAATACAAACATAACATGCAAATGAATCACAACTGTTACCAATGTTAATTATGAGGCAAACATTTTAAATATTTATTTTAGGTTCATTGTGGAAGAACACAATATCTTTAATAGTTTTTGTAATAACCAGCACAATCAGCGCATGAATTTAGGTCCACATTTATGTGTGCAATGACTAGCAACTCGTTTAATGGTTGTCTTGTTTTTATTCTAACTTTTTCAATGATTAAAATATGTAAGTTAGGTCTTGTTGTGTTCAATGGATTACCAACAAGATTTGTTTTTGTTTTTATGTTAAGAAAATTCAGTTTAAATGTTCAAAATGTTCCCAGTTCAGTTTACATACATACTTATTTGTCACATGCCTACTTGTTTCAAATAGTATGTCTGTAAGCTTTAAGTAAGCTATACTGGAGATCTTCTTTTGATTAAAATGGGAGTTAAGCTGATCATTTGTGTCGTGTTCTGAGAAAACTGGGCAAAATGCTTGTGCGTAAAGTGTCATCCCAGATTAGCCTGTGCAGTCCGCACAGGCTAATCCGGGATGACACTTTCCGCCTAAACAGGATTTTTGCTAAGAAGAGACATCATTTGAACGAAAAATTCCATAAAAGCGGAAATTGTCGTCCCTGATTAGCCTGTGCAATTTACGCACAAGCATTTTGCCCAGTTTTCTCAGAACACGCCACATTTTCTGGTTTCAACAAAACTTCAGGGTTTTGAAATTACAGCATTTCACATGGAATACTTAATTAAAATGAAGAACCAATTATGAACAGCCAAAAAAGAAAAAGTGCTATAAAAATAGCTGAAATAATGTTCTGTTTTCCACATATAAAATAGAATGCATGTTTTATCCAGTACAATTCCCATGCAAATTTAAACCATGAATCTTTGCTTGATCAACCAGAAAAGTTGACAGTGAATGATACAAACTAAGGGAACAGCAAAAAACAAACTTTACACGAAATAAGGTTGTTTAGTAGTCGACGTGTCCAAGTAGCCATACTTACATCAATGAAGGATTAGAGAGGGGGAAGAAGTACATATAATAAGTCACAAGACTTACATGGCTATGTCTACTGCTTTGTACCACATAAAATATACATACATATCATGCATTTCACCGCATAAAGGTGACCAGCTGCAGAATACATAACTAATCTCTGTTGTAGTAATTTTATCAGAACTGATTTAAGCCTTCATTAAATGTCATGAGATATAGATTTTCTACTGGAGACCAAAATGACAGGTCACATAGGAAAATAAATAACTCTGTTCATACGAGTTCAGGAGTATGAAATATTAAGATTTATGAAAGAGATACTCTACACTGGCAAACAATGTGTGCAATGTAATAATGTTGACCAGTTGCAACAAAACCAGAACCCCACCATCACCATGGCAACTTCAGTTCATGGTTACTACCAGTGGTGACCCTGAAGACTGGCTTTCATTGGCTGGAAACTGACTTTGCACATATGAACCATGCTCTGGGAAAACAGGGCTTAATGCATGGGCGTTAAGTGTCTTCCCAGATTAGCCTGTGCAGTCCGCACAGGCTTATCAGGGACAACATTTTATGGATTTTTGTTTAAAGGAAGTCGCATCTTTACAAAAATCTAGTCTAATCGGAAAGTGTCGTCCCTGATAAGCCTGTGCCGACTGCACAGACTAATCTGGGAGGACGCTTTACACAAATGCATTAAGCCACATTTTCCCAGAGTGAGGCTCATATATTTTATTACTTCAAAATCATGTAAAAAGCCCATGAGGTCAAATATTATGATATGGCAATAAGTTTGTATTGAATTTTTATCAAGAATCATAAAATCTAATTGTTGTTAAAATCTTATCTAAAACATAAATGTTTGCGTATGTGCAGTCAGTTTCTTGAAGTCCCTTGTTCAGAAGACATAACCAATGACAACCAGTCTTGTGAATCGTGGGTCGGGCACTGTCACATGACATGCTCTGGCCCCTGTTTTAGCCTTTACTCCAACACTCAAAGAGCGGGGAACTGTGTTAAGGGTCAGTAGTTAAACAAAACATGCTAGAGTGCACTACTGTATTGACATAAACACTGCTGCAACTGCTTGCATCCAACGTGAACAGTAGCAAAAATACACATGTTATATAACAGGTAATGAATACTGTTGTATAAGCTAGTAGAAGAGTGAGAGATACCCATTACAAAATATAAATAAAAACATTACTATAGAAACAAAAATAACAATAAATGATTAATATCGGTCTTCAGTTATATTAAAACTTCAAGCTTGAGCCTTCTGACTTGAAATTTAAAATGTTGTTCATACTTTCTAACTCCAAGATAATATTGGTGCATACATTGTTTCGTAATACTATTATTTAGCAATTCAGTGTACTGACTACGTTATCAAATTATTGATTAACACAACAGAGCAGTTACTGTGATATTGGTGGTGTATATAGTCTAACAAGTGGTAAAGACATACAGAAGGTTAAAAGGGAATATAAATACTTTCAATGCTCACTGACTGTCTAATATCTAAGCCATTTAAAAAAGAATCAAAAAAGAAAAAAAAAACTGCATGGCAAACACACAAATAAACACATAACAATCTTTAAATATAATATCCACAAATACATATTGCTTGCAACTGGTATCAAACCAAGACAACAGTGCTAGAAATGGATATTTGACTCGTGTCATTTACCAACAAGGATGTTATTTGAAAAGAGTTCTTTTATCATTATTAAGTGAAGAACTTGAAATTGTTAAAGAGAACATTTTAATTGACACACATTAAATGTCACTGACAGCACCATTACTGATGCGATGATGATACAGTCCATGAAGTAACGACGATGATAATGATAATGATGACGATGATTTTAACGATGATGATGATGATGAGTGTTAACTAGGCCTTAAATAATAAAACCGGATACCTACCTGTGCAAATGTGGACACACCTAAACCTAGGCGAAATAGTGACAAGATGCTGGTAGCTCAAGTTACACAGTGGTGCTTTTTTATATAGATATTTCATCATCCCATGATCTTATAATGACGATGTTATGATAATGATATCAAGATATGTATTTATAATAAAAGACTGTCCTTGACTCTGCAGGGTTTAACAATGTTCAAGCGTTCTTACCTGCGATTTTCCTTCAAAACACCTGATAAAATTAAGCATTCGGTATTGTTCAATTTAATTTTACACAAATTGGATACTGATAAATGTATACACCTGAACACGAATAAGCGCCATCAAATCTCAGCATGGCAAATATATATCTGATATTAACAGCAACATGGTTTAAACAGAGAAGCCAGGTGTAAATCATACCCATTTTAATGTCTACCTTTCAAGAAACATGGCATGAGAATTACAAATAAAAGTGCAAAAAAAAAAAAAAATGACCAACTTGCTTTTTCGGAAAAGTTAATATATGTCCATAGCAAAGCATAAAGATCACTTACGTGTAATCAAATATATTATAGACATTATCGAGCAAAAATGTAAAGTATTAGAATCTTAATGCTATTTTCATATACAACCACTTATAAAACATTGTTTTTTTTTGTTGTTTTTTAAAGAAACAAATCAAGACTTTCAAAAGAAAAAATCAATTCAAAATACCTAGAGCATGACAAAATGCTCTGCAAGTTGTCACTAACATTTAAAGGGACTTCATGAAATGAAACGATGATTGCGCCTTATGTTCTGCTAAAAGAACAACAGGTGAAGCTTACTTCTCTTAAGGACATACATGAATATTTTTTTGGTGGGGAAAAATACAGAATCAAATAAATGTAAAGAGTTTGAGACGGCCTGTAAAGAACAAGAAGTCAAAGATAATCTGATACTCTATGTTGAGGAATCTTATAACATAATAATAATAATAATTAAACTCATTTCGCTACATGTGTGTATCTCAGGAAAAAATTAGAACAACTTTCGGACATAAAGTGTTATTTTATAGCAAATTTTGATAACAGTGTATTCAAAATGAGTGTTTTTTAACTTAGGAAATTGAAATAACAAGTGTATTTGAAATCCGTATTTTTCCAACTTAGTTACACAGTGTATTCATTTGCCATGATCAATAAGTCCATTTTTGCGTACACAGATCACGCGACCAGTTCACCCTACCTGCTGATGTGCCTCCGACTGAAGGTGAAGGTCGTACTCGAGCTGCTTTGAGAACTTCATGGCGCATGAGCGGCACAGCAGTTCGTCTCCGTGGGGTTTCAGGTGATCCAACGAGACACGAATTTTCCTGTCCGAGCTGGTTAGCGTCACTGGGGACTGTGGGACAGGCAAAACCAGGCGATGGTATATAATGGCTGTATTTTTTACATTCTGAAGTCTTAAAGGGACTGTCAAACACGAATAACGGAAAAAGAGAAGTTCTAAAATACCATATTTTTTTACAATTATTAGTTTATATTGATTAAAATATCACAACTTTTCTTTTTTTGTCGTTCGGGGTTGACAGTCCCTTAAGTTTAAATGATACTCACTGAATCTATAATTCTAAAATAACACTTGCTAAATTTCATTATAAACATAGAAAAAGAAAAACATAAGACTTTAAATTCTCAATACAATTGAAAACCATTCTCAATGTTTAAAACGCACTAAGTAACCCCGTGACCTAGTTTTTGACCCGGCAAGGTCCATGTTCGAACTTGGCCTTAAGATCATCTAGATAAAACTTCTGACAAAGTTTGGTGAAGATCCGATGAAAAGTACTTGAATAAGAGAGTGGACACCATGCTGAATGTTAAAAAACGCACTAGTGACCCCATTACCTAGTTTTTGGCCCTGCGTGGCCCATGTTCAAACTTGGCCTAGAGATCATCTAAATAAAACTTCTGAACAAGTTTGGTGAAAATCGGAGGAAAACTACTTGAATTAGAGAGCGGACAACATGCTGAATGTTTAAAACACACTAAGTGACCCCGAAACCTAGTTTTTGACCCGGCATGACCCATATTTAAACTTGACCTATACATCATCTAGATACAATTTCTGAACAAGTTTGGTGAAAATTGGATGAAAACTACCTGAATTAGAGAGCTGACAACATGCTGAATGTTTAAAACGCACTAAGTGACCCTGTGACCTAGTTTTTGACTCGGCATGACCCATATTCGAACTTGACCTAGACATCATCTAGATACAACTTCTGACCAAGTTTGGTGAAGATTGGATGAAAACTACTTGAATTAGAGAGCGGACACTTAATACAGACCGACAGACAGACAAGTTCACTCCTATATACCCTAAACTTCGTTTGTGGGGGTATAATAAACAGATTTGAATGATGCAGTTTTTTACCATGGTAAATGCTAATTCAATTCTCTTCAGAACTCAAAAACCTGAATTGCAGATATATTTGGAACAGCTTTTTTCGTTTTACCAAGGAAACCTTTTGTTTCCAACAGAGCAGTAACAACCTTTTCAGATGGTAGAGGAATGCTTGCATTCAATGGCAGTGGTATGGATTCAGCGAGAATGGCCCCAGGTGGCAGGGGGATGTTGTTCATGTTGCTGACAGGGAGGGGTATGCTGGACATACTGCGGATCACGGGTAGAGGGATGTCCATGTTGGCCCCGGGTGAGCAACTGCTGTTCAAGGTCGGGTGGATTGTCATGGGCATTGTACCGCCTCCACTACCCTTGCCATTCGTATCTGCAATGTGCAACAACAGATGATCCCTACATTTCTAACAATGTAAATTGCACACATGCAATTACTGTGTGATTGAAGGAATAACTAACATTTAACACAAATTCAATTGATCAGAAAATGAACATATATTGCTCCATCAGCCTGTATGTGAATGCTTTTTGTCCAAGGATTTGAGGTAAGTTTATAGGATTATGCACCTGTTTACTATAATTAACCACTCAAATATTGACTTATAACTGGTTGAATCAACTAGATAGGCGGTACCTATTACACACTTTACCATGAACAAGTTATAATTATTGAGCTATGAATTAATTATTGACTGAGCAGTATCTACTCGTCAATTTACATTGAACAAGTAAAACATTATCTGGCAATCAATCTGTAACTAGGCAGTAATTACCTATCAATTTACCCTGAACAAGTTAACATTATTTAGCTATGAATTAATCATTGACTGGGTATGTCTACTCTTTAATCTACCCAGCACAAATTACCATTATTAAGCTATACAATCTTAGCTAGCACATAGTTTCTTTATTCCACAAGCAAATGCGGTATACATATTTTTGATTTCATGAACATATTAAAGATCAGTCTGCAACAATAATAACTGCAAACAGCTTCTCGGAAACCAATATTCTGATCGTTACTGTCACAACAACTGCACAGGCATCACATAAAATGATAAAGAATGCAATAATATGCATTAAGCCATAAGGCGCCTTCCACGCTGCTCTGATATGTAGTGATAAGCATGTATTGATGTAATTTTCATACTGATAACTTACAAATAACATAATTCAAGATACTGGTCTTACATAGCATTTTCCATTAAATAATTATTTGTATATTTTCCACACAAAAAAAAACAATAATATGAAAATAACAATGCCAGGTAAGTGTAATTTAAAGCTAAGTTTATTTGCTTTGCATGATTTTCTTGATTTTCTAGTCTCGATAAATACCTTTATATTTATTTAACCTAGTATTCTTAGTGTTTTTCCCAGGAGGGCATAGGGGCATGGTGGAGTAAATTAAAAAAAGGGCATTTTAACGCGTGGTTTAGGCAAAAGGGGCAGTTATACGTGTGGTGCCTTTTTTGCTATGAAAATACTGTTATAGATTATTACTTATCAATTATAATGGCTATGGGTATACTTGTATGCGTTATTATTACTGTTGAAGGATGCATTTCTTACTTGCTTGCATTTTTTTACACATTATCATGGGTGAAACAATGAAGACAACATGTTGCAGACGCTGATTTTGCGGACAAGTTAGGTTATAAGGCAGTACAGATGTTAGTAATAAGGGCGCGTGGCGTTTTTGCCTTTGAAAAAGGCAGAGTGGCGCTTTGGGAGGGCGGCGTGGCGCATCGCCACGCTAAACTGGCCTGGGAAAATCACTAATTCTCTATACCTTAACACGGTAAGACAAGTGGCTCTGACATCATGGATAAGGTGTCTTCCTTGCATTCCGGATGTCCCGGGTTTGATTCCCACTCTATGAGCATTCTCAAGATCTCTTAAGACACCAAGAACTGATTCTTCCCAGGAAACAAACTCAAGCATGTCTGAATGTGTCGTGTTCTGAGAAAACTGGGCAAAATGCTTGTGCGTAAATTGTCATCCCAGATTAGCCTGTGCAGTCCGCACAGGCTTATCAGGGACGACATATCCGCTTTTATGGAATTTTTCGTTTACATGATGTCTCATCTTAGGGAAAATCCAGTTTAAGCGGAAAGTGTAGTCCCGGATTAGCCTGTGCGGACTGCACAGGCTTATCTGGGATGACACTTTACGCACAAGCATTTTGCCCAGTTTTCTCAAAACACGACACAAATAAGTCAAAGCTTTCGAAGAAATTAATAGAAATGACCCAGGCTCTGGGAAAACAAGGCTTTATGCATGTGCGTCTAGATTATCCTGTTCAGTCTGCACAGACTTATCAGGGACAACACTTTCCGCATTAACAGGACTTTTGCAAAGAAGAGACTTTTCTTTTTAACAAAAATACCATAAAAGCGGAAAGTTTAGTCCCTGATAAGCGGACTGCACAGGCTTATCTAGGACGACACAACACTTTTGCATTAAACCCTGTTTTCACATGACAAGTCTCAAAGTTCCTTTTCGCTACACGTTGTCCTCTCTTACCATCAACGCTGATGGGCCTGGGCCGTGCACCACCCTCCAAACAGCCGCCGCGTCCTGTGGGCTCAGGGGTCAATGATATAGTGGTGCCCTGCAAGTACATGAACATGCACTCTCGATCAGTGTATGATATGGAATAAACACTTGTTATGAAATATTTTAATTTTGTGACACAGTAGTGTTTTTTCTCTCATGGGTTTTCTTTCCCATTATGTAGCTGTCTTGTCCATTGTGGCTTATGCCTTTTCCTCATATGTTAGCCTTTTGTTTCATTTACATAGAAAATGAGAAATATACGTCAGCATTTTGTTTTATTTATATAAAAAATGAGCAATATATTATTTTAGTATAATTAATGCAAATTTACACTTTAGATAGTCAAAGCACTGAAATATCTACTTTTATATACTAAGTCACAAATAAAATAAACAGTGAAAGCTTTATTAAGTGTCTTGAAAGAGAATATTAAGTAAGTTTGTACATACATCTAATTAAATTGATATTTTTTTCATACAAAAACAAGTATTACACAAAAACTTTCAATGGTTACCTAGTAATTGTTTTAAGAAAATTTAGTTTCCAAAAAACACACACTGAGGACCAAGTAATTCCATTAAAGAAACACTGAGAGCAAGCAGCCCTTGCACACAATTCCACTTGTAGAACCCTGTCTATGCAACTACCCATCCAATAGAGGTACCACAAACAAAGCTACAGGTAACATTTGCCAGTGGTCCAAGACCGACATATGTTCACCATAAATAACATGGGCTTCTTGTGCAGTGAGACCCACTGAATATATACCTGTACAATGTATATATAAGAATATGTTCAACTCTTTGCCACAGGCCAGTAATGAGGATCAATGATTGAGTGCAAGCCAGGATGCCAGTATAAATATTTAATCAGATAACTACATTGTACTAATCACACCTACAACATGAATGTACAACTGAAGAGTGTAGTTCTCTATAAACAGAAGATATTGATTTGGATGTGGGCAATATGCAAACCATACAATATTTAACTGGACACCTTATTGGCTAATTGCTGAGTAATTGTGGCTGTATATTTCAATTATATTCTCCTGTATTGCTGAATGGCTGGCATACGTCCTGATTAGCAATATCTCACAGGACAGACTAATACATGTACATAGAGGTCAACTACAATCAGCAAGGCACTTCAAGTATGATCCACAACACCACCAGCAGGATTCTATATATATTATCAAGACAGCATGTCCGAACTTTCATGGTAACTGCATACAAATGTGTAAGTGATATACATGTCCTGTTTTCACAATAACAAATAACAGTTTTCACTAAAAGATGAAAGATGTCAACACAGTATCCGCAAAACTTTGCACTGAAAGGATGTAATAAAAGAATACACAGTACAGGTACACAAATTATTGCAATCAAACAGAGATCCAAACATAAACTTCCCATATTCAATAATGAATCATTTACTAACCACTTTAATGTTTCAAACACAACAGGATATTGAAACAACTTGAAACCGGAATTAAAACCCCAGCATATTGTTGGTCTACTACAAAATACAGTTTGAGCTGTAAAATTAAAATATGTAAATCTGCTAAAGATCCAGAGCACATCCTGTACAAGGTCTCCACGCTTGACTTTCTCTAATTTGATACAATAACATGTAGTTCTCTAGCATTGACAATAGCATAGCAAAGCCTAGCTAAAAATGTGGCTAAAAATAAACGGGCAAAACAATTACAGATTTGACCATTTTTTTTAATTGACTAAATAATTCCTAGATAAAAATTATTGAAGATCTTAAAATGAATGTCTTAAATGCGTTCGAATATTGTTTACAAATGCAATTTTATTCAAGCAGGTAAATTGTTCTGAAAATGAGCCAGGCAATATAGATGGATAATAATATGTTAGAAGCAACATACTATAACATTGTGAATCTGGTTTATAAATGAACTTATCTCCAGTGATAACAACTGTGCAACAGAGATGCTGGAATTTAAAAAGCATTTGCATTTTATCTCCTATCAAACCAATCATCCCAGACTTGGAGATATACTGAATATTAGTTGGTTGTGATAATGTTGCAGTAGTGAGTCAAAATTATTGTGGAAGAAATTGTTGTTTACATTCGAACTGCTTTAAAGGCCCATTACTACTCAAAATCCACGAATTTTTCGTACAATATTTTGCAAAATAAAGTTAAACAATTAACAATCAGTGTTCCTAATAGCAATTGCCAAATTGTGTCGTGTTCTGAGAAAACTGGGCAAAATGCTTGTGCGTAAAGTGTCATCCCAGATTAGCCTGTGCAGTCCGCACAGGCTAATCCGGGACGACACTTTCCGCCTTAACTGGATTTTTGCCAAGAAGAGACATCATTTAAACGGAAAAATCCATAAAAGCGGAAATTGTCGTCCCTGATTAGCCTGTGCGGACTGCACAGGCTAATCTGGGATGACAATTTACGCACAAGCATTTTGCCCAGTTTTGTCAGAACATGCCACATATATGTTTGTAGATACAAAATGCTCTTTTTATTAAAAAAATTATGTGGGATGAATAATTCCATGTTACGATATCTATTCATACGACACATGAACACTAACATGATACGATTTTAGTGTTCTTGTGTCGAATGAATAGATATATTTTCGGGAAATTAAAATGGAATTTATTGTGTCACAAAAAATAAAAACGAGCATTCTGTATTTACAAAACTATGTTACCAGACACCATCCGGAGTTGAAATTTCGGCAATTGCTATAAGGATTAAAGGAACATTGATTTATAATTGTTTCACTTTATTTTACGAAATATTGTACACAATTTTCGTTGATTTTGAGTAGTAATGGGGCCTTAATATTGTCTTCGCATTTAAAGTGACCCTTTAGATAAGCTCAAACTTTCAAAAATTGATCCAGTTTAGTTTACGTACATTTATGATGACGTAATTTGAACATAGTCCAGCTAGTATGGTAAATTGGTAATACAGAAAACTAGCGAGCAGCAGAATACATTATTTTTTTTGTTTATCGGTCAAAATGTATTTTAAGGATTTATAAAGCATTATTTTTTTAATTTTTTTTAACAGGCATATAATAATGTGCGATAGTGCAATCATACTACAAACTACACAAGATGAACTTTTGAACAGCCATTTTCCCATACATTTTCGTCACGAACAGTCCCCGTTCAAGACCAAGAAAAAACATTACAATCTGATTATGGAAGACATCCGCCTGCATTCAATAAATAGCTTCACATTTTAATATGAACATGTGACTACTAGAGGTGCAGTGATATTTTTACAAATTTTCTCATCCGAGTCCTGGGACTCGATAACTTGCAAATCTATGAGTCCTCAAATTGAAAGAACGAGTCCAAATAATAAACTTTATTATTTTTAATGAAATTTCAATGCATTTTTGGGACTCACATTATTCAAAACTTTGCATCCCCAGAGGATTTTGTGAGTCCAGGACGCAGGACTCGCAGGTAAAAAAAATCGCTGGAGGTGGTGTTCAATTATTTGCTTGCTACTGATAATGACATTTGATACTCTCTAAGCCTCTGAACAATGACTATAAATCTCTCTGAGAGTAACATGTAACAAGATATAAAAGATTATCCAGTGAAATTGCTCATCAGATCTTCTGACATGAAAAGGCTATTAACCCTTTGAGCGCTGGAACCGGATTTTGAAGGCCTTTGCAAACAGTTTGGATCCAGATGAGACGCCACAGAACGTGGCGTCTCATCAGGATCTAAACTGTTTGCTATTCTGATAGTATTATTTGAAAAAAATCAAAGAAAATGCTAATTTTAGAAATTCAGCAGACGACATTTTAGCAGACAACAAATTTTCCAGCATGCAAAGGGTTAATTTCACACATAATTTCCATTTACAGACAGAACCATTATACTTTGAAAGTCCAACAACATTGGAATACTTCAATAACCCGTACATCTTTCATATAACAGAAGGTTTAATCACGTGATAGTCAAGAAGGTGACGCCCATGCTGAAACAGGTATTTTTTCGCTGTTTTATACCCTTTTCTACTTTTATTAATTCGTGTAATGCCGCTCACAAAAAAAATATATCAGCAAGAAAGTGATAAGCGTTTATTTGCGTATTTATATTCACTCTTTATCTCCACTTTACTCGCTACGAAATTTCTTAGCGAGATCACAAAATGACAGGTCCCGTAAGAAAATTTGTAGCGAGTTAAGTTCAGATATAAAGCGAATATTAATATGAAATAAACTCTAATCACTTTTTTACTGATATGGCTGGATAGTGAGTGGCATTTAAAAATTAAACAAAAGTGATTAAGGGTATAAAACGGCCAAAAATACCTGTCTTTGCATGGACGTCGCCATCTTGACTATCACATATTAACCCCCTCTGTATAGCATGCCTATTATAACTGTACATCAAGAATGTCTATAAAAAAAGATTTGCTACAGTTACCAAACTCATGTAGAATTTTAGTAAATGTTATGGAAACAAACCATTCCAAACACCATTTAAAACACTTAACAAGAATTTGTTAATCCAACTGGTAATCCTTCAACCTTCTCTGTGTTATCCATATATCCCTGCAGCCACCCCAAAACAAGCATCACCTTCCTTTACTGGATCAATGACAATCAGGCCATAAACAGGCCTCAAAGACACTACCTGCCTCAATAAGACCCCATTAGTCTTTAAAGAAGGGACCAGCAATTATCCCTTCTCAGCAATATAAATTGTTCTTAAGTTCCTTTTTATCAATGCACTTCGTAATAAAGCAGAATAACCAATGCCAATGTACGACTACAAGTAGCTATATGGTAGACCTTCAAGCCTTAGAAAGAAGATGATCTCTCGGATAGCAGTCAATAGACCGGCAGTAGCTGTGATAGGATCACTCAGTGAGTAGAAAGGAGAACTAGTCTGCTCTATACATGATTGGAAATGCCTCCCACACACAGGAGGTTGCCAAGGAAGTTAAAAGGATTGTAATAATTTGTATATAAGAACATTTAACAATTCCATAATTATGTCACTTTAAAGAAACTTAAACTAAACAAAATGCATAAAAATCTCCTATAATGTAATTATAGCAAATCAGAAAACAAATTTGATGAAAACAATACATCACTGCAAGGCACATTTCCATTGAATTGATAAGAACTCGGAGACACTACACAAGTATTTAAATAATCTCATTGTATTGTAAATATTCCCTGACAAAAAGTAAGTATAAAGGAATAAATAACATACAACAATTAGCTATCGTTTCACTTTATGGCACTTTAATATCTTTCAAGCTTCTTAAGTGTTGGTGTCGTATCAGTTTGATCAGAAAAACCATAAATTATTCAAGGAGTTTAAATGAGAACAGCAATAAAAATTACTGAACCATATAAAGAGATGCCTTGCACAATAGAAAATCAATTGCTATCAAGAACAAGAGGAACAAAGGCCCTACAACACTCACCTGAAACTCCAGGGAAATTAACTGCTCTGAGCAGGTACACATGTAGTGTTCACAAGGTTTCAAGAATTATAAGGAAAACTGCCCCAAATCCCTGGCTGCCATGTTTTTTTAAATAAACAATAATCAATTTTCAACTAAGCCCAGATATTTACATTTTTTTTATGATGGGTTAAAAATATAACTTCTGAGTGTTCAAATGGGTTTTTACTTTACTTTTACTTTTGAAGGAATGTTTTTTTATGGACAGAAACCAAATCTCACTTGTTTGAGAAAACATTACATCCAATGTTACAGGGCATTCGATCTGCGTTTTTTTGTCCCCATCAAAAAAGTATACTGTTTTCCCCTTTTTTTGGACAAAAATCTCCCTATTTTATTATTTTTTTTAGAAAGAAGTGTCTAATGATTATTTTATATCAATTTTATTTGAAGTATATCTATTCAAATATACTAAATTATGAAAAAAAAAGGAACGAATATAGTGCAAACATGTACAAATGCAGTAATGAGAGACAAAGTAAAAAAAATCCCCCTTAAAGGGAAACACCGCGAAAATTCCCCCTCATGAGGGACCTGGGTACCTTCCCCTGATGGCCAGAGAGGGCCCTGTGTTATGAGCAAGTTTAAAGAAGATTGTGCACACAAACATAATTTCTAGGGAGTTCACAAGCTTTTTCTTTAATTTGACCAAGTTACCAAGTTTTTGAAGCCCAATGACAGCATCTGAGATATCAATCAGGGGAATTTCTGCCTATTTTGGGAAAAGGAGTCTGACCAAATTAGGAATTTTTTATCAACAAAATTGTCCATTTTGGGAATTTTTGCTTCGATGANCCATTTGCTCAGGTGAGATAAAAACAATGTCATAAACAGCATTACATTTGACCTTCGTATTCAATTCTTATGATTCCTGAAGCCATCTCTGACCTTAAACAAAAATGTCCGTCTCTTTGAAATAAATTACAATTCATAGTAAATATGATGAACAATATGACCGGAAAACATAAATTAAAACACAGCTTGACAGTTTTTTTTTTCAATAACGAACAAAATAATACAGATAACTGAAAAATACTTACGGCCGGAGTTGATAAATCAAACACCGGAATCAAACAGATACAAACCACCCACTTACCACTTAACACATTAAGCAAGATTTGCATAATATAAACCAATAACACAATCACAAAGACAATGATAGAAAGAATTTGCATGACAAATGCGAATGGATGTGCCCGGCAATATTGATAAAATATCTGCTCAATCCACAGTGGGAGTGGTGCACGTGACACTATACATAAGCAACAACAGCATCACAGCTCTGAAACCACTTAAAAGACTCACAGCCATTGAGTTCTATTTAAATACTCATTCAAAGGTTTCTCATGTACAGAAAGACATAAGACTGAAAAGAAAAACTGATATCGTCTCTCATTAAAGTTTTCTAATGGTGTTATCAATTGATCTTCAAAAAAACATGGCTAGTCACCATAGGATGACATATGCCCCTCTTTTCCACATTTTTCGAAACCTAAATGCAAAACCTAAACGCAAAGTGTGACGGAATTTCAGACAGACAGACACACGGACAGACAGACGGACAGTGCGATCACTATTTGCCCACCTTCAAGGGCTTAAAAAACTAGAGCTTTGTCACTAAGGTGACAAATACCCCCACATGCCGCATTGACCCAGAATACGCACTAGGTGACCCCGTGACCTAGTTTTTGACCCGGCATTACCCATATTCGAACTTGACCTAGACATCATCTAGATACAACTTCTGACCAAGTTTGGTGAAGATTGGATGAAAACAACTTGAGTTAGAGAGCGGACAACCAATACGGACCGACCGACAGACAGACAAGCTCAGTCCTATATACCCCCCTAAACTTCGTTTGTGGGGGTATAACAATAATTTCAACACGTGGAAAATAAGTTACACTATTTTTGTTTCAACTGATTACAGTTTTCTTAAATAAAGTCGAATAAGTCTAACCATACTCCAAGAAACTGTATCTATAGTTTCAAAATAGAATCGTGATTACCTTTAGAATTGAATCTGGAAGTTTTAACTGTCCACTTTTTATCAATCTAATGCGGTCTCCTTTTGGATCCATTATGGGATGGAACACACTGGATACTGAAACAACAACCAACAATGTTTTATGACATGATAAAATCATTTTTTTTTATAGATTTTATAACAAACATATAGCAAGATTCAGGCCTTCCCTGCATAAGATTAAAAAAGTAAACTAAACTGTGTGAAAATTTTAATTGTTAAGCTTTGTGTTGTTCAAAACTGAAATATGTTTTGGTACATGTACTACCAGCATGGGCGCCAGACAACTCGCCCCCAAAGCCAACTCGCCCAAGAACATCTCGCCCCCAAAAAATAGTTAAGTCGACCCAAATATATTGGAAAAGTTGCCCCAACCAAAAGACAACTCGCCCCAATTAATTTTCATATATATTTTATCGTTGCATTTTTTTTTTATTTTACCTGCATATTTTTGTAAAGTTAGGGAAGACTGTATGTATTATGCTAAACAAATAAACGCGTATATGATCAATATTTTGAATAAATCTTGAATTATTTTGTAAATGAAATATTTGTTAAGTTTGATGTATGCTATTGGTGATTATTGTAAAGGAAATGTAGTTTTATGCTGTTTTTTCATTTCATATAGAACCAGAGATGTGTTTGTCAGAAACACAATGCCCCCTACTGCACCGCTTTGAATTAAAAAAGATATTTTTTTATTAAATATCCATTTAAAAATTATTTCTTCCCTTGTGAAAATGATCTGTACCTGCCAAATGATAAATAGAAATTATCTCCCTTTAAAGCTTGTTACCTCCCTTGGATTTTGTTTTCTTTACCTTGAAGAATGACCTTGACCTTTCAGCTCTGAGATACACATGCATGCCAAATATGAAGTTGCTATCTTCAATATTGCAAAAGTTATGGCCAATGTTAAAGTTTTCGGACGGACGCACAGACTGACAGTTCAACTGCTATATGCCACCCTACCAGGGGCATAAAAACTTTGTTATGNCATTGGGAACATAGCCGTTATTCGGCTATAAAATCGGGCCAAAAAAAGCTCTGGGCACCCTGTGGTTTTTTTAATCCCTGACAATCGGCATCCGGTAAATTTGTCAACCAGGACCCGATTTAAGCAAAACCCAGACAATCGGCACCCGATTAAAGGTGATTGATAAAACTGGTCAGCACCTTGTTGGACTAATTTGTCTAATCCGCTTGGTTTGGTAGAAGATGATTAATAAATCCAATCAACAAACTGTTTTATCAAACTAATTTGAGTGTGGATTGATTAATGACATCTGCATTGGTTTAATAACACATAATCATACATGTGCTTTATTTGAAATAACAATGGCTTAGTTTCTAATTTTTGTCAATTGAAGGAAATTGTATTTATGCGTGGACTACCTCTGTCCTTAAATTGTTATAGATACATTTATTATTTGACAACAAAATAAATTACAGGACGGACATTACAACTGGCTTGCATTTTCCTTGCCCCAATATATATATAACACCACAATACAGGGAGATATTACTCCTATTATCACAATGTCTGTTAGGTATTATTTACCTTGACAATAAGCGATTTCTTTTTTTCAAACCAAAATGCGAATAAGACTTATCAGTTCGATAAAATCCAACAAGGTGTCAAATGTCTCATTGGTAAAAAAATACATTAAATGTTTCAAAGCCTTAAATTGGGTGCTATATCCGGTGCCATAATCGGGTAAATACATTTTCCCCACAAGGAGTCTTCTATATATCAGGGCTTGCACTAAGCGGTGTACGGCCGTATATTACGCCCGATAATTGTGTCCTTACCCCAATAACAAAACCCCATGACTTCCACTGTACTTCCTAAAAATTGGTCATACGCAATATGCGAAAATAGCAACTCGTGACGTAAGCTGTTGTTAAAAATAACGCTCCGCCTACGTTCCAATAGGATTGGCGCAGGCTCACAGTTGACACTTGTGTATTGATGAATTGTAGCAGACTACAATCTTAACACGTTCGCTGTTCATGGTTAGGCAAACCACGCTTAGTTGGAGTAAGTGCCTGTTTATTGTCACAATGTTTTGATAACAATAACGTGTGAATGTCGGCAAAGAAGTTGAGACCCCCTCTTGGACCCTGTTTGGCCAAAAGTTGTTAATTGTTGTAACAGTTGGTAGGCCTGCACCATTGTTTCAATTAAGAACATTGCGATGCTTATGTAACGTAATATTTTAATTGGCAAACACAGATATGAATTTGACACAAATATTGAACTTGTACCACTTATCATTTGTGCGCAGAATGACGCAACGTACGCCTGCCAATTTTGGCATTCCACTTTCGACGAAACGTTAATTAGAAATTGATGCAAATTTCTTTGTAAGCAAAACAAGTTTATAACTGAGAGACCAATTAACGCGTATTAAATTAATTGACAACAAACAAAATGCGGTAAGGCACATTTCAACTTTTTTCTGTCCCATCAACGTCAACAATTTCTAACCAGGGATACAGGGGTTTTTCTGCCTATTTTGGGAAAAGGAGTCTGACCAAATTG
>VMBQ01002161.1:0-26687 GCA_007657795.1 Dreissena rostriformis
ATCGCTCTGGTCATCACTCTGGCATTCACTCTGGTCATCATACTGGTCATCATACTTGTCATCATACTGTTCATCACTCTGGTCATCACTCCTGTCATCACTCTGTCCATCATTCTGGTCATCATACTCGTCATCGTACTGGTCATCACTCTGGTCATCATACTTGCCAGTCAGTGGACGACTTTTGATTCCGTCCTGAAAGCAACGTTCCATCGTGTTTGCGTTGCTGGTGTGCCAGAGACATGCTACTTCATTTTATCAGCAGGTTTGTTGAACAATTACATTAATATTTGGAAAAAAACAGAATCCAACAATGTCGATTTCTGTTAAAAGCATATTGCAGTATCTCAGCAAACCATGTTTGAAAATTATAAATGCAAGTAGTGTCAGTTTGAAAATTATGAATGGAGGTAGTGTCAGTTTGAAAATTATTAATGCAAGTAGTGTCAGTTTTAATGTGGTGCTGACGCCAAGCTTTAGACTCAATTGTTGCCCAAGCTGTTGATGTACATGGTAGCGTCCCACACACAGCCAACCAGTAGCAGCTGATTCAGCCGGATCTGCGTTGTACAAACGCTTTGATTATACATTGCCTGAACTGTGATCATACATTTCCTGAACTGTAGTCAGAAATCAGTCCTTAAAAAGTAAATGAAATTGATGCCCAAGCTGTTGATGTACATGGTAACTTCCCACGTACAGCCAACCATTAGCAGCTGATTCAGCCGGATCTCCTTAACAAGTAAATTTAAAAGTAATGCCCAAATCTGTGGATGACTTACATTGAAGCTTCCCGCGTAAAGTCGACAACAAGTAAATTTTAATAATGTTCAATTTAGTTTCACACATAGACCCAGCCAGTCCCAATCCGATCGGTGTTCTACTAACTGCTTCCAGCGACGCTGTCTAAACCGTACCCCATGCATAATCACTCAGAAGGACTAAGAAAGTACATGTTAATGCCCATGTTCTGCAGGTCATTGGGAAACTAATGGACAGTAGCTTCATCAATTTTGCATTACAAGCAACACCAACATTAGGTATAATATAACTGTAAAAACGTTTGGTCTTCCTTACTAGATGGCAGTAAATAAGTGTGCACATGTATCAACAATGCAATCATGACATTGTAAACTGTAATTCAGGTCATATTTATACAGATAACTTGGTATAAATGTGTGTTTTCTTCATTCATTTTGAATAAAAGAAAATTTATAGGATTTGAAATCCAGTCAGGATAGTAGAAGTAAAAATGTAAAACAAGAAAACACAAACGTTTAAATTCGTAAAATAAAAGGCATTGTTTAACTTCAAATGTATTCCAGCTGTTTCGTGAATAATCAACCGCCATACGGTATCCGTAGGCGGAAAATCGAAGTCGCGGCTTGGCAAGACCATGTGATGCACACAAACCGCGACATGTATATCTGTTTTATGGTAGGGTCAAACGGACCATAAATTTTATGTTCCATATGATTTGTTTCCCACTATGCAACTTTTGTATTTTTGTAGATTAAGTCATCACTCTGGTCATCACTCTGGTCATCACACTGTTCATCACTCTAGTCAACACTCTGGTCATCACCCTGGTCATCACTCTGGTCATTACTCTGTCCATCACTCTGGTCATCACTCTGGCCATCACTCTGGTCATCATTCTGGTCATCACTCTGGTCATCACTCTGGTCATCACTCTGATCATCACTCTGGTCATCACTCTGTACATCACTCTGGTCAACTCTCTGGTCATTACTCTGGTCATCACTCTGGTCATCACTCTGGTCATCACTCTGGTCATCACTCTGGTCATCACTCTGGTCATCACTCTGGTCATCACTCTGGTCATCACTCTGGTCATCACTCTGGTCATCACTCTGGTCATCACTCTGGTCATCACTCTGGTCATCACTCTGGTCATCACTCTGGTCATCACTCTGGTCATCACTCTGGTCATCACTCTGGTCATCACTCTGGTCATCACTCTGGTCATCACTCTGGTCATCACTCTGGTCATCACTCTGGTCATCACTCTGGTCATCACTCTGGTCATCACTCTGGTCATCACTCTGGTCATCACTCTGGTCATCACTCTGGTCATCACTCTGGTCATCACTCTGGTCATCACTCTGGTCATCACTCTGGTCATCACTCTGGTCATCACTCTGGTCATCACTCTGGTCATCACTCTGGTCATCACTCTGGTCATCACTCTGGTCATCACTCTGGTCATCACTCTGGTCATCACTCTGGTCATCACTCTGGTCATCACTCTGGTCATCACTCTGGTCATCACTCTGGTCATCACTCTGGTCATCACTCTGGTCATCACTCTGGTCATCACTCTGGTCATCACTCTGGTCATCACTCTGGTCATCACTCTGGTCATCACTCTGGTCATCACTCTGGTCATCACTCTGGTCATCACTCTGGTCATCACTCTGGTCATCACTCTGGTCATCACTCTGGTCATCACTCTGGTCATCACTCTGGTCATCACTCTGGTCATCACTCTGGTCATCACTCTGGTCATCACTCTGGTCATCACTCTGGTCATCACTCTGGTCATCACTCTGGTCATCACTCTGGTCATCACTCTGGTCATCACTCTGGTCATCACTCTGGTCATCACTCTGGTCATCACTCTGGTCATCACTCTGGTCATCACTCTGGTCATCACTCTGGTCATCACTCTGGTCATCACTCTGGTCATCACTCTGGTCATCACTCTGGTCATCACTCTGGTCATCACTCTGGTCATCACTCTGGTCATCACTCTGGTCATCACTCTGGTCATCACTCTGGTCATCACTCTGGTCATCACTCTGGTCATCACTCTGGTCATCACTCTGGTCATCACTCTGGTCATCACTCTGGTCATCACTCTGGTCATCACTCTGGTCATCACTCTGGTCATCACTCTGGTCATCACTCTGGTCATCACTCTGGTCATCACTCTGGTCATCACTCTGGTCATCACTCTGGTCATCACTCTGGTCATCACTCTGGTCATCACTCTGGTCATCACTCTGGTCATCACTCTGGTCATCACTCTGGTCATCACTCTGGTCATCACTCTGGTCATCACTCTGGTCATCACTCTGGTCATCACTCTGGTCATCACTCTGGTCATCACTCTGGTCATCACTCTGGTCATCACTCTGGTCATCACTCTGGTCATCACTCTGGTCATCACTCTGGTCATCACTCTGGTCATCACTCTGGTCATCACTCTGGTCATCACTCTGGTCATCACTCTGGTCATCACTCTGGTCATCACTCTGGTCATCACTCTGGTCATCACTCTGGTCATCACTCTGGTCATCACTCTGGTCATCACTCTGGTCATCACTCTGGTCATCACTCTGGTCATCACTCTGGTCATCACTCTGGTCATCACTCTGGTCATCACTCTGGTCATCACTCTGGTCATCACTCTGGTCATCACTCTGGTCATCACTCTGGTCATCACTCTGGTCATCACTCTGGTCATCACTCTGGTCATCACTCTGGTCATCACTCTGGTCATCACTCTGGTCATCACTCTGGTCATCACTCTGGTCATCACTCTGGTCATCACTCTGGTCATCACTCTGGTCATCACTCTGGTCATCACTCTGGTCATCACTCTGGTCATCACTCTGGTCATCACTCTGGTCATCACTCTGGTCATCACTCTGGTCATCACTCTGGTCATCACTCTGGTCATCACTCTGGTCATCACTCTGGTCATCACTCTGGTCATCACTCTGGTCATCACTCTGGTCATCACTCTGGTCATCACTCTGGTCATCACTCTGGTCATCACTCTGGTCATCACTCTGGTCATCACTCTGGTCATCACTCTGGTCATCACTCTGGTCATCACTCTGGTCATCACTCTGGTCATCACTCTGGTCATCACTCTGGTCATCACTCTGGTCATCACTCTGGTCATCACTCTGGTCATCACTCTGGTCATCACTCTGGTCATCACTCTGGTCATCACTCTGGTCATCACTCTGGTCATCACTCTGGTCATCACTCTGGTCATCACTCTGGTCATCACTCTGGTCATCACTCTGGTCATCACTCTGGTCATCACTCTGGTCATCACTCTGGTCATAATTCTGGTTATCATACTCGTCATCCACCTGGTTATTATAATGGTCATCATACTGGTCATAACACTGGTCATCCCTTTGATCATCCCTCACGTCATCATTCTGGTCATTATTCTGGTCATCATACTGGTCAAAATACTAGTCGTCATACTAATCACATTTGTCATCACTTTGGTCATCACTCTGGTCATCACTCTGGTCATCGCTATTGCTATCACTCTTGCCATCACTCTGGTAATCATTCTGGTCAACACTGGTAATCACTCTTGCAATCACTCTGGTATTACTCTGGTCATCACTCTGGTCATCACTCTGGTCATCATACTGGTCATCGATATGGACATCGCTCTGGTCATCACTCTGGCCATCACTCTGTTCATCATACTTGAAATCATACTGGTCACCATACTGGTCAACACTCTGGTCATCGCTCTGGTCATCACTCTTGCCATCACTCTGGTCATCATACTAGTCATCATACTTGTCATCATACTGCTCATCATACCGGTCATCACTCTGGACATCACTCTTGTCATCACTCTTGTCATCAATCGGGTCATCACTCTGGTCATCATTCTGGTCAACATATTCGTCATCGTACTGGTCATCGTACAGGTCATCGTACTGGCAATCACACTGGTCATCATACTGGTCATCATACTAATCACACTGGGCATCATATTGGTCATCATACTGGTCATCATACTGGTCATCATACTGGTCATCATACTGGTCATCATACTAGTCATCATACTGGGCGTCATACTGGTCATCATACTAGACATCACTCTGATCATTATTCTGTTAATCATACTAGTCATCATAATGGTCATCATTCTGGTCATCATACTGATAATCACTCTGGTCATCATGCTGGTTATCATACTATTCCTCATACTGGTCATCATACTGGTCATCATACTGGTCATCATTATGGTCATCATTCTGGTCATCATTCTCGTCATCATTCTCGTTATCATACTGGTCATCACTTGTGTCATCATACTGGTCATCACACTAGTCACATCATACTGGTCATCACTTTGGTCATCATTCTGGTCATCACACTAGTCATCATTCTGGTCATCATACTGGTCATCACTCTTGTCATCATACTGGTCATCATCAGCCATGTTTTTAACAAGCTTTTTATCTTGTTTGACCTAGTGACATATTCTTTGACCTCACGTTACCCAGTTCATCTTCTGACAATAAATGTAGCCTTTAGGGTGTCAACAAGGTAAATATTGCTGCACGTTTCAGTAAGCTATGTGGGAGGACTTTTCCTGACAAATTTGCGCGAACAAACAGATTGACAGACTTTCATGGTGATCCCTGTATACATGATATATAATAAGACGTGAAACACGCGATGTTCTTGTTTGTAATCAAACCGTACATGCAAAAGCACAGACACTATGATTTAAACAATCACGACAACCTTTTCTATCTTTAATTATATGTATTAACTGAAGCATATTTTGAAAACAGATATACCTGTTGGCCTTGTGCATTTAGCATAATACTCAGGCAAACAAATGAACGATTTTCATTATCGTTTAAACAGAAATATTTGTACAAGAACATGGCAAGACCTCGTGATGCAAACAAACAGTGACATGTATATCTGTTTTATGGTAGGGTCAAACGAACCACTAATATTATGTTCCAAATGATTTTCATCAAACCATACCACTTTTATTTTTGTAGATTAAGTCATCATGCTTGTAATGAAAAAGTTGGCATAAAACTACTGTCAACTTGTTTTCCAATAACCTGCAGACAATGGACATAAACATTGACTTTCTTAGTCCTCCTGAGTGATGTCTGGGTACAGTTTAGAAAGTATCGCTGGAAGCAGTTAGTAGAACACATATCTGATTGGGTCTGGATGGGTCAATGTGGAAAAATAAAAAGTACAGTATAAACATGTTTTTGTTTAGGAGTGATTTCTGGGAAATGGTGTAGACAATGAAGATGAAAGCAATTTTGTAAAACGCATATCAAGCTTATACTTGCTGGGACTGGTGGGCCTTACGTTGGAAGCTACAATGTACATCATCAACAGCTTGAGCAACAATTTACATGCATATATTAATGATTGATTGCGTCACTAGTTTTGGCAATGTAGATGCAAGCAGTTTGTACAACGCAGATCCGCAGCTTGGGCGACAATTGAGTCTCAAGGTTAGCACGACATCCTCAATAACAGAGAACGCACATTAACACTGACACTACTTGCATTCATAATTTTCATGTAGATGTTTTTCTGAGATACTGCCACATCTGCCAATTTAGTAAATGTACAACATAACGTTAAAGGTAAAAAGTAAACACAGACATATAAAGGAGAACTCTTTCCAAACAAATAACTTCTATGGTTAAGGCATAAATGATTACACGGTAACTTATGCCTTGTTCTCCCTTTATTATTCTAGCTGAGAACAATGTAAGGAACTATTACTGTTTTGGGCATGTACTTTATTTAATTTACCGAAAATACAGCACGCCCTGGCGCCCATGATTTTGACGAAACGGCACCATTTGCGACCTCAGCCGAGACATCATAATAATACATGTTCAGTTCAAGTGTTATCAATGTTGGACTTTCAATGCAACTTCTGGAGTACTAACAAACTTTTTCTTTAATTTGACCAAATGACCTAGTTTTTGACCTCACGTGAACCTGGTTCAAACTCGGTCAACCTATCATTAGGTCAAGTCTGCTGACCAAGTTTCATGATGATTAAGCCATAAATTTGGAGTCTAGAGTGTTAACAAGGTAGATGTTGACGACAGACGACGCACGATGGACGTTTCAGGGACAAAAGGCGACCACAAAAGCTCACCAAGAACACGTTCTGCTCAGGTTAGCTTAACACTTACGGGTTGACTCGTGTATTATGTAACATTCTAAACATGGCGGTCATGTTTTTAACAGATCGGAACAATTTTCAAACTCGGCTGAAATATGATTAGATCAAATGTTTTTACTGTATTGCAAACATATTATACAATAATGTGACTTTTAGAATGTTAACTGGGTTTTACTATAGACATATAAGGGTAATGCGTATCATACTTTGGGATTCATGTCAAAGCTGGCTCGACATTCGCCCCAGCAGCAAATTCGAGACTAGTGCCGAATGTCGGTGTCAGAGTTGGCTCGTTATTCGTCCCAGCTCGATATTCGGGACTATATATTCGTCCCAGCTCGATTTTCGGAACTAGTGCCGAATGTCGATGTCAGAGCTGGCTCGATATTCGTACCAGCTCAATATTCGGAACTAGTGCCGAATGTCGATGTCAGAGCTGACTCGCATTCGCCTCAGATCGATATTCGGGACAAGTGCCGAATGTCGATTTCAGAGCTGGCTCGATATTCGTCCCAGCTTGATATTCGGGACTAGTGTCGGATGCCGATGTCATAGCTGGCTCGATTTTCGTCCAAGCTCGATTTTCGGGACTAGCTGGCTCAATATTCGTCCCAGCTCGATAGTCGGGACTAGTGCCGAATATCTATGTCAGAGCTGGCTCGATATTCGGCCCAGCTCGATATTCGGGACTAATGTCGAAAGTCGTTGTCAGAGCTGGTTCGATACTCGTCCCAGCTCGATATTCGGGACTAGTGTCGAATGTGGATGTCAGAGCTGGCTCGATATTCGTCCCAGCTCAATATTCGGGACTTGTGTCGAATGTCGATATCAGAGCTGGCTCGACAATCGCCCCTGGTCGAAATTGGGGAATAATGCCGAATGTCGATGTCAGAGCTAGCTCGAAATTAGTCCCAGCTCGAGATTCAAATGTCGCATGTCGATTGTCGATGTCATTGCCAACTTCACGCACCTGAAGATTGGACAATAAATGTTAACAAGCTTTTTCTATAATTTTACTGAGTGACATGTGACAAAGTTGCTTGTGTAAAACAGTCTCAAACTTGGACAAGATATCATATACATAAATCTTCTGACCTAGGTTCATGAAGATCCGACATTAAATGTGGCCTTCTGAATGTAAACCAGAACAATATTGACGACAGACGACGCACAACGGGCGACGCACGACGGAAAAAAGCGATCACATAATCTCACAATGAGACTGTGCTAAAGGTAAAGTAAAACTAAAGTGCGTATTAATCGATATACTGTAAAACTTACAAAATACATGCTACTTAACTATTTCTTCGCTTTAACACGACTGTGAACGTTTTATAAGATTTTGTTAACTGGCTAAATTTCGAAATAATTTCAGTTAAATCAATTGGCGTAAAGCGTTTCGCGTATTGCCAGTGAATGTTGGAAATACATCTTAAAATGAAGGGAAAGTATTAAACTCATAAATAATATACAAATCTTTGTTTGAAAGGTAAATGAGTAAACATTAATGTCTCACATTCAGACACTGACGTTGTATTTAATATTTCGATCCGTGTTCATTGACTTTCTCATAAAAAATACGGTTTGCTAAGTTTGGATTGTGTGAGAGCTAAATATTGTATTTCTATATTTTATAGAAATTCCATTGTGCAATTCATACAATTCGCTTGACCCGGATAACATGTTTACACAGATTAAATAACTTTTTTTTAATGTAACATTTAGCAAACACAATGCACTTGGTTTTGAACACTTCCTGTCCGATCGTTTCACATTGTAAAATAAACCCCTAGGTTCATTGAAAATTCACAACGTGCCAACCTTGAAAAAGAGGTTTTGGATGTATTCAGCTGATAAGTAACATAAAATGATAGATCTAATGGTATGGCCTTCAAATGTATCGACATATGTTGTTATTCAGACTTAACAATGGTAATTACTTTTGATTATTCGTAAAATATCATAATCACATACAAACATCTTTGTAACAAATGTTGTTATTGTACAAAACCACATCGTTGACTGCAGTTACGGCAACCTCCTGTGAATATTGATGTGGATATGCGTAGGTTTTCCTTATAATCATTGGTACAACATCTGTCATTTGAAATGTTATCGAATAAATATGAATGTGGCTCTTCAATTTTGTCGCTACAAACTTGATGTGTGTGCATGAAGTTAAACAAGTAGATCCGAAAATCTTCATGAAATAAGATATTTGTTTACCGAACACTATACTTACATTACAAGAGAACACACGCTCGTATACATCCGAGGAACGTTTTGCATCTGCCCATTGCATCTTTCTGTATCAAAACATATGTATGGTTAGCACACAACTTTTTGTAACATGGCGCAATTGCAAACTTAAATCATGTGATTTTACTTGGCAAAGGGTTATGTTTTTAAAGTAAAATAGTTCGAGCTTATTCAATGTTTGTGTTTTTAATATACAGTTAATGACAGTATCTGATAATTGAATAAACAATGGTAACTGTTTAACACATATTTTACTGTTTTGCTAAATAACAAACAACACGCGTTTGCATAGGAATCAGTTCATTAAACATGTGTCATTAAGCTCCGTTCTTTGTGATATTTTATGTTTGGTCTTATGTGCGTATTTGCTTTTCGTTTAATTTAAACAAAATGTTTATGCCGTGGTAAAACAAAACCCGGACTTCATATATCTGCTTTAATTATCGTCACAGATGCAGTCTGTATTTTGCGTTTAAAGGAAGTGTCTTCTAATTGAATATCCATTTTAGGAGGAAAGTGTCTTCCTTGATTAGCCTGTGCGGACACTTTACGAAACTCTACGCAACATGCATAAGACCCCATTGAACTGGTGATCATACTGGTCATCACACTGGTCATCTCTTTTGTCATCCCTCTGGTCATCATTCTGGTCATCATTCTGTTCNTCGACTCGTAATTTTAATATTCAACCGGTAATTAACGAGTTATCATAACGTTAACTGTATTTAGTTGTAAAATTAAACGTAATCATCGATTTCAATAGTTATGAAGATACAAACCAAAGATGATCGTATACAAATTTTAGTTGTTTCTATTTTTTCTTTATCCAAATATAAGATCGCATTTATGATGGTTTAATTTTATAGATGTGGGTTCATCTTAAATTCATTTTTTGTAAATATTCATATAAAGTTGTATATATGTACGCTGTATATTCACATACATGCATATATGTAATGATATAACTTAGATACATTTAGTTTCATAACTGTAAAATTGATACATATGCATGTTAGGAATGTGTTTAAGTTAACTTTGTCACGCATTTTTATCGATAGAATTAATACAAACATGTATATGCAATCTCATGTGTGTACATCTTGAAATACTATTATTTGTAAATAGTCATATACAATTGTATATATGCACGCTGAATATTCACATGCATGTATGTATGTATGTAATGAAATAACTTAGATATATTGAGTTTTATAACTGTAAATTAAAATTGATTCATATGCATGTTAGGAAAAATAACTTTGTCACGTTATCTATTTATAGAATATGATAGAATTTATACAAACTTATTGATGTAATTTTTCAAATTAAGTTCCACGTGAATAATTTATTTTAAATCATTTATCTTAAATAAACGTAAATAATATCGTTTTGAAACATCGGCATCAATATGTTCTTCACCAGACTGTAAATTCTTATAATCGTATGTCTTGTAAGTAAATTAGTAAATATTAGATGTGTAGTTGCAATATTAGATGCAATTATTTATTCCCTTCACAATCTACCATTTTAACCAGTTCATAACACCATTGTCCAACTTTTATCTTCTACCATTACTATAAATTGTATAATGCATATATAATGTAGGCTATGAGCTTGTATAAGCTTTATTGATGAATAAATGTTGTCGTTGTTGTTGTTGTTTTTAGGAAAAGGACGTGGATAGTATCCACTGGATACTTCACAATTAATAATTCAATTTTACTAGATGATATATACCAAAACAAAATCAAACAAAGTATGAACGACATGACGAATTTAAGTAAAGAATGTAATCCAAACACAATGTGGGAACTAATTAAAATTACAATTCGTAATGAAACAATAAAATACTGTTCAATAAAAAAATAAAAAATCTAAAAAGGAAGAAGAAGTTTTAATTGCAGAAATCACAACACTACAACACAATTTAATAAATTGTAACTCTGCTTATTCTATGGAAAAATATAACAAACACAATAACAGTATAACAACACGAACTTAAACAAATATATGATAAAAAGATTAATGGATATATTTTAAGATCAAAAGCTATTCAGGTCGAAGGTAATGAAAATAATTCAGCATATTTTACCAACCTTGAAAAACGGAAAGCCGAAAAGAAAACAATTCATAAGTTGATTGTCGATAACACAGTATTAAAAGATAAAGACAAAATAATATAAGAAGAAGTAAACTATTATGAATCACTTTATAAACAAAATCTTATTGAATAAAATGTTTTGGAATATTTTAATGTACCTATAAATAAACTAAGTGAAGAACAAAAGGTAAAATGTAAAGGCAACCTAACTGAATTTGAATGTGGATATGCATTATTAGAAATGGTGGATTATAACAGCCCATGCTCTGACGGACTGACGGTTGAATTTTATAAAATATTTTGGCCATCATTGAAAGAATACTAAACCAAATCAATTAATTATTCTTTTAACAAGGTGAACTAACTGCTCTACAAAAACAGGGTATAATAACACTTATTCCAAAGTCTGATAAAAACTTGGATTACATTTCAAATTGGCGACCTATTGTTTTATTAAACATCAATTACAAAATTGCAACTAAGTCTGTAGCTTACCATTTGAAAAAAAGTATTGAATCAAATAACTAGTTATGACCAAACAGATATATAGGTGAAAATGTTCGATTAATATTTAATGTCATTGAATATCTTGAAATAAACAATAAACCCGGACTGTAATTCTTTGCAGACTTCGAAAGGCATTCCACAGCTTGAATCACTTTTTATCTTCCATTGTATTGAACACCTCAATTTCGGACCACAGCTAATTCAATGGATAAAAGTATTTTACAAGTATATAACTAGTACCATTATAAACAATGGAAACCTTTCAAGAGGTTTTAAAATAGAAAACGGAGTTCGGCAAGGTTGCCCACTATCGTCGTCCTTGTTTACTTAATGTTTAGAAATTATATCGAATGATATAAATGCTAATACAAGGATTAAAGGAATAATAATCAATGACCAAGAAATAAAGCAAACGTTTTTTTGCGGACGATGCAATTTTTTTCAATGATGGATCAGCAACGTCATTTAAAACACTAGTGGAAACCCTCCATAACTTAAAAAAAATAAATCAGGACTAAACCTAAACTCAACAAAATCTACCGTTATGAGAATTGGATCACTAAAAAAACTCAAACTTTGAATATTGTACATAAAATAAATTCACTTGGACAACTGATGGGGCTTAAACTCTAGGAATGAATTTTTACAATCACTATAAACTTAATATAGAAAAAAACTTAATGACGAAAATTAAAGATTTTGAAGCCTGCTTAAAACAGTGGCATCATAGAAAACTTACCTTAATTGGAAAGGTTACCGTTATTAAAACGTTTGCATTACAAAAGTTGATATATCCATTTTCAGTTCTCCCAAATCCAACGATGCAAGTAATAGATGGATTAATAACAACTATGATTAAATTTATTTGGGATGATAAACCTGACAAAATTAAAAGAAAACGATTGAATCAACCTTATGAAAATGGAGGCCTAAAACTTATTAATAATTTTTTGAACGCCATGAAAGCAGTTTGGGTTAAACGATTCCTAGATATAAACAATCATGGCAAATGGAAACTCCTACGACATGAAAAACTAAAAAATGTCGGTACCAGTCTAATATTTGAAAGAAATTTAGATGAAGCTATAATGCACAACGTAAGTTTTTTTTAAAGATATGCTTACCGCATGGCAAAAACATCAATTACCAATATATTTGTTCACAAAGAAGCATTCCCATATGTAAACATGTCATATGGAATAACAAAGATATACAAATAAATAACAAATCAATATTTCTGGTAAACTGGATTGACAATAGTATACAAACAATCGGGCATATAATAATAAAAAAATACATATTATACATTTAGTGAAATACAATACTTATATAACATAAATCCAAAGGCATTTTAACATTATTATTCACTATCGTCTGCGATTCCCAAAGAATATTAAGCATTATTGTATACACAAGGGATTAAAACATTGACAATGTCGGAAGAAACTTTTGGTAATGTGATAGAGAATACCAAACAAATTAACAAAACAATTTATAATATACAACAAACATTTAATTAGAATTGATAAGAGTACTGTAATGAAATGGAAAAAAACAATTCAATATTAAAGAAAATACAGAATAATATATACAATCCCACTCAAGTCAACAATCGACACATATCTACGCAATTTTCAATATAAGTTCTTATCTAGAATAGTACCAACAAATACATTTTTTACAAAATGCGGACTGAAAGCGTGTAGTTTGTGCGAGTTTTGCAAATCAAATATTGAAACGATTGACCATCTATTTTGGGAATGCACTTACATTCAAGAATAATGGACAAAACTGCAACACTTTCTGAAAGATGTGAACACTGAAATAAAATTAAGCAAAGAAATGGCCTTTCTTGGCTTTATCGACAAAAAAGTATACAATCATGTTCTGAATTTTATACTTATCTTAATGAAAACATTTATAATTAACATGAACATTAAACAAGAGCACCGCATAGCGGGTGCCAACGCTCGGCTGTGGGTGCTTGGATTTTGTTTTTTTGACCTTTGACCTTGAAGGTCATCATTGACCTTGACCTTTTCACCACTCAAAATGTGCAGGTCGATGAGATACACATGAAAACCCAAAAGAAAAAAAAAAGAAGTTTTTTTTCATTTGACCTTGAAGGATGACCTTGACCTTTCAGCACTCAAAATGTGCAGCTCCACGAGATAAACACACGCATGCCAAATATCAAGTTGCTATCTTCAATATTGCAAAAGTTATGGCCAATGTTAAAGCTTTCGGACGACGACGACTACGACGACGATGACGNTGTAGTTTTAGCATTCCCTTTGAAGACAGCAGCGTGTAAAGGTGTATAACCTTGTTTTTGCGGCATTGATTTATCCGCATACGGTAATAACAACTTTATCATTTGGTCGCATTCGTTCATTATAGCAAGGAATAACGCAGTTCGACCAAAGAAATCCTTTTTATTTGGATCAGCATTTTCGCGAATGAGCATCTCCATCAAATCATTGTTTTGTTTCCACACCGCAACATGAAATAACGACATCCCTTTAATGAATGATGCTTTGCCGTAGGACTTTATTCTCAATTGATCCTGTGTTCTATCATGCTTAAGTAGTTCTTCTACCGTTGATGTGTGGCCACGTATTGCAGCTAAGAATATTGGATAATGACCTCGGTGATCTTTGACCTTGACGTTTGCAGCTTTTGCAAGAAGTATCTTTACTAAAGCTACAACGCCTTCATCTGCAGCTACATGTAATGGCGTCCTTTTGAACTTGCCACCTTTTACATCAAGTTGAACATTATGTTTCAATAGTTCTTGTACTATCGCAGTGTTTTCGTAAAGGACTGCCTTGTGTAAGGCAGTCATTTGTTTGTCATTCTGAACTGATGTGTCAGCTCCATTTTCCAGCATACATTTCACGGCGTCGAGAAATCCTTTTTTGCTTGCCACAATAATCGGGTAATTACCATTTATAGCATTACCTTTGTCATTTACATCAGTCCCTGGATGCTGAAGAACTGCTTTCAAACAAGAATGATCTGACCGGTACATAGCCACATGAATCGTATCCCCCGATACCTTTGCACCTTTTGATAAAAGCAGTTCTATCATTTTCAGGTCGCCAGAATGCGCTGCAAGTAATAAGGGGTCAGCGTCCTCGTTGTAAATAAAATTGTTATTAATAAATTCTTTAGCCAAAGCACTAATTTGACTATACAGTGCATAGCCAGGGACGCATATCGTCATCTTATCTATGTTGATGCCGTAGTCAAAGAATCGCTCAGTCATGTTCATGACAGGCTTTCGAAACATTTCTTGCTCCATGTTGTCCCTTTTTATCACTTGCAAAAACACTTTTACAAATTGTTCATTTAAGAATATTGGGTGTTTAAAAATTCCGAAATCTATATCAGTTGAATGTCCGAATACGTAACGATGACCTTCATTATAAAGCTGATAAAGCTGTGATAATTCTTTTAAAAGATCTATATAGTCGATGCTATTGCAGTTTTTCCGTAAAATCATGGTTGCAACTTTTTTACACAGATGGACATAGTTATCTTTTCCTACAACTACACCATATTCTTTACTTTCTCCTTCTTCTTCTTCTAAACGAATTCTGCCCATAAGGAAATCTCGTGAACACAATTCAATTGTTTCAAAAACTTTGTGGTTCCGTTGCCCAAGAACAACGCCAACCATATCTCTTATGACATTATGGCTAAATGTATATTCTCCATCATTATCTATATATTTTATAAAGTCATTCTCGTGACTCCGTAACGATGAGCGTATGTTCTCCATAAATTGTCGGTTTACATCAATGCCAAATATGTTTGCTACATTGCGTATGTGTTCTGATGCGTTCGCAGGATTGCGAACTTCTTCTGCTTTTATTCGTCCTCTCTGATGTGCCCAAATTATAACTAGAGCTACAAACTTATGGAACATGTTTTCGTCGTTTGCATTATAAAGCTGTTCAATGTAAGCTTTGTAGTGGGCTTCTGGTTGTTCAAAAAAACGTGCTCCAAATTGCATAATAATTTCGCCACGAACAAACAAATTAGCACACTGAGGGAAGCCAAAAACAAAATGTTCAGGCTTGTCAGAGTAAAAGTTAGTTGTTCCCATGGATTTCACAACACACTCGTCATAATCTATATTGTTGAGCAATATCAAATTTTCTGTGTTAGTTTGTTTAACGCGCGAGATCAAAATGTTCTTTTTCTCTTCATGCGATAAATCATTTGAGGAAAGATGTACAATGTTCCCCTCCTTTATTTTGAATATGGAAGTGTTATTCAGTTCATCTAACGCCTCTTCTTTAATATAATGTCGAGACGTTATAATAACATTCAATCGCTTCTGCTTAGCAAATCGCTCTATTTCTGGCAAATGCGGTTTCCATTCTGAAACATAGTTGTGGTCCAATGCACCAGCGCCGAATATGTCATCTATAATAACAGTGTTGAACAGTTTAAGTGACCAATCCACCTTTCTCCAATCTCGAGCATTAACCAATTTTATGCAATTATCGGGTTGGGACCTTTGTAATGCTAGGTACGCTGCCATTGTTGTTTTCCCTTCCCCGGGATGTCCTGTTAATATCGTCAGATGTGTATCATTTAACATCTTGTCTGCTTGTTGCCAGAACTTTGTTTCCACGTAATATTGCCGGTCGTGTTGGTATTCTTTAAGGTACTCTATTGTGATTGCTAAATGCAAAAGATTATATAAGAAAATTATTAAGTTTCGTTTTTGCACAGTGCGTAAATAAAACAATACCATGTATACTTGATGCTAATTCTAGCAATGCATTATTTTTAACATCAATATATGATATATAAATATTGTTAATACGTTTATACTCATTAAATACTATGTGACTAGGATGTATATAACGTTCAATGTACGAACCTCGTAGACTTTTCATTTCTGGTGTTACTATTTCCAATGTTTTGGTCTTTAGATCTCTAACAGTGTTCTGCACATCGCTCATACCACAGCTGGTCCCGAGTTCGATCATGGCCTGTAATTCGAAAACAGACTTGTTTCAAGTTTGCAAGAAGTTCAATTCATAATATAGCGTGCCTCTGAAATATACACACCTGCGTTTGAATCAATACTGTTTTCTTGTTCGTTTATTCAGAGCGGCGGCTGCGTGTTTGTCATAAATGATATCAATTAAGAATATAAAAGCAGTGCAAGATACGGAATATGTATTAAAAACAAAATATAACGGATTATTTATGAGCGCTACGGTGATATGTAGTTTAATCAATTATGATTTTAGGTCGTGCAATCTTATTACGTAAGCAAGGTTATAGTTGTAATATTGTCGAGAAACACGTGCTGGTGTATTGTCATTGTTAATATGACCCTTCGGAGTGGGAGGCATTATGCATTGTATTTGTCCGTCCAAGCGCCCGTGGTCAATATATCCGTCCGTCCGTACCTCCCGTAGATTGTGTTTTGAATTATAGATGATATATAATAAGAATTATAGGTTACAACAATATTTGGTAGAATTATAACCTTTTGTGTCTTTTCTAAGATATATAATCGCACGAAGCTTATGTTTTCAACTCCTCTTTTATGAGTAGGTAAACTCGCTACAATTTGAATTAAATGTTTTAAGAAATAAACTTTAGCGGCAACGATTTTGTGCAGAAAATTGTCTGTTTAACCAATATGGCATATATAGGCACACAATCTTGTGTTTCAACTCCTATTTAACGATTGGGTGGATCTCGCTAAAATTTTAACAGTAAAAGGACCTTAATGTGTCAATGGTTTGAAAGAGAACCATTTTACCTACGACGAGTTTTGAAAGAATGTTGGCCCTTTGTCTGTTTTGAATATATTGAATATAAAGTTCCAAAATTGTGTGTGTTCAATTCCTGAAACCGGATGTTGCTAAAACTTTCACTTCTGAATATGTAAGTGGTCGTTATGGATGAAATTTTGACTGCGACCAGTTTTAACCCTTTGTTTTGCTGTATAATATATATTGTAAATTTGACAGTATCCAACCATGCGTTGCGATGGCATACGTGTCTGAGACGCATTTGTATATTTATTCAATTTGCCTCGCTATATGGCTAAGGTTTATTTTCATAAATTGATGTTTTGTGATTAATTATTGGTTAAGTTTGAAGATCCGCTAGACCTTCACCCCATTTAAGGTCCCCATTGTATTTCATTCAACGCTACATAGCGTGGATTCTGCGTTAACCCTTGCATAAAAAACATATTATATTTCTGCTTATAATATTGCTCTTGTGTATTAGTCTTTAATTCAATGTTGTTAAATATGTACATTTGTCGTATCAGTGAATTTGATCCCTCGGTACTTTAAATTAACAGTTTCTAGGCAAAAACCAAAGTTTTATCGATTTGTAATGTTTTTCGAGACGTATGTTATTTGTTTTTTGCAATATGTCATGTTGTTTTGGACAGTTTTCCACTTTTCACTAATTGAGAACCTCGTGATTTGAAGTATTGTTTTTTATATAATGTAAATGTTTATGTCTTGCTATTTAAATTTGTGTATAAACAATACGATACGTAAGACTTCCAATTTAATTAAAACTAATACATCGTAGTTCATGCTTAATCATAAGGTTATCTGACATTTATTAAAGTACCTTCTCTAGAACATCCCAGTCGTTTTGAAACTCCTGTTGGTCTAAGCTAGCAACCGTTTGGTGCTGCATCTGAAATAGATATATGCTAAGGAATAATGACGCTTACATTAAACTAGAAGCTAAAGAATGTGTACATCAAAGGTTTTTATTTTGTCAAGTATTCGAGGGACCAAAAGGCCAATATGATTCACAAGTTGAACACGAACTTTATATTTTAATGGTACTGACCTTGTTTCGTAGGTTCCGTATACGCTGAATATTCGCCTGATCTGAGTTGCCTTTAATTTTAGTGTTATCTTTTTCAGCCCAAATCTTGTCTTTGGGTTTAAGATTGCAGACATTTTGGAGAAGACACAGCAACAAAGTCGTATCAAACTTTTCTGATTTAGGATTTGGATTTAATAATTTATATTGTTCGATGGATATAAAACCATCTTTGTTCAGCTTATCTAGTTTTCCTTTCGCTTTAAAGAGTGTGTTAGTTAAATCAGCAGGTGTTATAATGGAGTCAAACTTTGCTCGCAGAACCTTCTGCGCTTCCATAACGAGCATATGGAGGCGTAAGTAATAAGCCTCATTTTGTGTCCCGTCAACCGACGCCATTCTGAAAATATAAATCGAAATACGATATTTGTTCATTCGAAAGGTTAATTAGAACTGTTAAAGTTTACTTATTGTATATTATTTGTTATAAATAAAGGTGGTTGCTAAACGATTTACGTGTATGTGTGCTTGTTTAGTGGTGCTGAACATGGGTTTAAAACAGGCATCTGAATAGTACACATGCAATAGTCACACCTTATATGTGGACGTTTGGATTGGTTATTTCCGGTAGGTCCGGGTGTTGTTCCTGTTTTATTTATTATACATGCCTTAATAGGCTTTGATATAATTTGTGAAAACATTACGTTCTAATAAAAATCCGATACACCAACCAACCTTCTTACAACTGGAAGACATTACTATTACTTAAGATTATAATACCCCTGGCCAGACAAAAACTCGCGGTTATTCTCATTCACGTGCAGACTTCTATTGGTATTTAAGTAAGGCTTTTGTTATCACCTACACGAAAAATAAAATAAGTGTCGAATATTGAATAACACTACGCGTTTGACGACTTATTTAAAAATGATGTAAATTTCGCAATAATAATACCATTGAATTGCATTTCTCCCTCCATAGAAGAAGACATAATATGAAAGATTGCGTATACCTCGATTAAATTTGGAAATGAAGATAGATGTTATATCTAGATTTATGTTTATATTTATATTTCAATGTATGTATAATACACATTATGACCATTAATGCTAAGTTCTAGTTTAGTTTAGTCCAACCACCAATCTGTTATTTAAAGAAGATAAATAGCGGTGAATACTATTAAACATGTCTACCCAATTTACCTTTAAATTCCCCTATCGCTATATTGATTATACGAAAACTTGGACATATTGATAACAAGACAACTGGGACAAGTAAGTATAGAACGCAATAGCTGTCTTACGTTGTTACATTTCTTTCTGTCTTCTTTAGAATGTGTCTTTTTATTTTAAACCGTCGTGATATCTTGTCCATATATGTTGTTGTCTTGTCAAAACACAGTCGTATTATGTCAAACCGTCTTATTATCTTGATCAAATGTGATGTTGACTTGTCAATACACAGTCTTATTATATCAAACAGTAATCTTGTCGAAACGTGGTGTTTACTTATAAAAGCACAGTCTTATTATGTCAAACCTTTGTGTTATCCTGTCCAAATATGATGATGAATTATCAAACAGTCGTGTTATCTTGTCCAAATCTGGTACTGACTTGTCGAAATACAGTCCTATTATGTCAAACAGTCGTGTTGACAAGTCAACACCACATTTGGACAAGTTAACATGACAGTTTAACAAGTCAACACCATATTTGGACAAGATAAAACGACTGTTTGATATAATAAGACTGTGTTTCGACAAGTCAACACCACATTCGGACAAGTTAACATGATGGTTTGACAAGTCAACACCATGCACATATGGACAAGATAACACGACTGTTTGACATAATAAGACTGTGTTTTGACAAGTCAACACCACATTTGGACAAGATAGCATGACTGTTTGACAAGTCAACACCACATTTGGACAAGATAACACGACAGTTTGACATAATAGGACTGTATTTTGACAAGTCAACATCAAATTTAGACAAGATAACACGACGTGTTGACATAATAGGACTGTATTTTGACTTGCAACACCACATATTGACAAAATATTACGACGGTTTGACATCAAAAGACACCTTCTGAAGAAGACAGAAAGAAGTGTAACAACGTAAGACAGCTATGGCGTTCCATAAGTAAGCATGCCAAATATTTGTCATGATAAAACACACGCATAATCAATATGCTAAATATCCTATGATGATTTTCATGTAAAAGTTAAGTTCAGTTTAAAACTAAATTGTTGTAATTTGAATAAGGTAATAAGATGTGACTTACCTGGGCTTCCGAGACAAGTTGAATGATTCACCGAATACAAAACAACTCTAAACACGTACATTCACAAACTGATAACCTGGTTAGATAATGCACACTCTCTTTACCTACTCACTGTGTTGTAATTCGTCTATAAATGCGCATTTGCTATTTTAAAGCCACACACCTTATTTGGCATAGTAAATTTAAGTATAAATAAGAAACATATTGTATCTATGCCAATTAGAATATATCTGGTGGTTACAAGGTAGAAATCTGTCTTTTTTGCGCTTTAAAACTTAAAAATAATCGTGTTTGTCGAAATGAACGTATACGTCTAGAAATCCTTCTTTGGGTTATAAAAGCGGTACCGTTTGAAAAACAATAAATTACTTGCTAACTAGGATATAGATNCACTTTCAACGAGGTTATGCATGATAGTGTATTGCAATCTCCATATCCCATTGGTGAAGTTTCATTTTCCCTTCTATCAATAGCCTCAGATTATGAATGACCTGGACGCAAAAATACTACGTGACTGACGTAGCTCATAGTGGACTATTTTAACCATTCATAATATAAACATACTCTTCCGCGACATGTGTAGTTAAAAATATTTATTTTTTTTACTTTTACTATATACGATCCGTTCAAAACTATTCCATTTAACACGATATTCATATTATGTGTCAATTTGTAAATGAACATAGTTCAAGAACTGAAACCGCGCCGCAAACTCTTTTTTTGCGCGTATGCTGACAGGTTCATAGGTTTTTAATCCTTAAGGCACTCTGGGTTGAAATTTGTGGTAGTAACCGTAGTTGTTCGCAAGCGAACAACTAAAAACAACAGAAATTCCAATTCATTCATTCATTTTGCAATTGAAATGCTTCCTAATTGTATCAATCTCAAATGATGATAATTCATAAACGAAGCTGTCATGCACCTCTCAAACTGCATCTATATGGTGATATCACAACATATCTGAAGTTTCAACTAAACCCTTGACAAATGTGGAATTAGTTCGCTCCACAAATTTATGACATACCATGCTGACAAACGGACCTCGAACGAGCTAAAAAACTAACAAAGTGAGTGACTGCAATATATCCCCTCTCTCTGGTTGAATTAAAAACAAAAGAAGCTTATATCTTTTTCAAAGTACCTTTAACTTGTATTGTTCGTCCTTTTCGCACCATTTTGCCTCCTTTATGCTGAGCTCCAAGTGAAGGGAGTTAACTCTTTCCTTCAAGTCTGCATTTTCCATTAGCAGTGCTGCATTATCTCCCTCTATTGAGGTGATTTTTAACCGCAGTTTGTTGAGCTCCACATCATGATTGCAGACTCCCTCTTTCTTTTGCTGTTTGTGATATAAATGTTGTTTTTTTATCCAGCATGTTTACATGCTCTTTAACTTTAACTTTTTCTAAAAACATTTTTTTTCTATCATTTCAAGTGTTTTAAATGTCTAATTTTTTTAAGTGACCAATTAATGATTATTTTTTTTAGGTTAGTTTGAGAATGTTTTGTAAAGAAAACAAGCAGCTTTTCTTCAGCAAGTGACAAAGAAAACTCACAATGTCATTTTCTACCATATTTAACTTGTCCGGGAACTCCTTTAGAAAACTTGCCCATGCCTCTATTTAGAACAAAATTCCTTAAGTTGTTTTATAAACTAAAGTAGGAAATGATAACTTGTATAAGATCCTTTATGTATTTATCCTCTTAGAGCGAGGGAAGTGAAATATATGTCAGTCTCAATTTAGGCCTTTATTAACACAACTTCTAAGGGAAGACTAAACAAAATTACTTGAAAAAACAAAATTCATTTAGTCTCTGGATGAAAATAAGTTGGAAGAAAGCTGGGAATCCATACTACAAATAACAAATTAACAATCACACAATAAATATCAAAATCTTTTCAAAAGTACCATGGACACAAACATAAGGTGTTTACGTACAAACTTCTTAGACACATAATACCAACAAACTCACTCCTCTTTAAAAATATTCAAAAACAAAGCAATTTATGTGATCTATTATAAAGACTATATAAATGTAATATAGAATCAATAGAACAACCTGTTTTTGGCTTAATGCATGTGCGTAAAGTGTTGTCCTGGATTGGCTTGTGCTAATCAGGGGTGACACTTTCCGCCTTAACTGGATTTGTAGTTAGATGAGACTTCCTTTAAACCAAATATTCCATAAAAGCGGAAATGGCGTCCTTAATTAGCCTCTGCACACATGCATTAAGCCCACTTTTCCCAGAACGGGGCTCAAAATGGCGCAGCATACCAGAGACAACATGAGCAATTACCTTTTCGAGCTTATCAAGAAGATCTTTGCGCTCAGACTCGTGTCTCTTCAATAACTCATCAATCTGAAGCTGCAGTTCTTTCTGTTTCTTCAAAGCAGCTTCCAATTCATCGCTGTGGCGTTTCTGGATTAAAATAATTTACCGATAATTTATTTCATAACTAAGTTAACACCTGTTTATTTTAACTCAACAGTGGGTTTTTTTCTCACCATTTCTGGAATGGGGACGGGGCCATTTGGAATGGGAAAAATCGTGTCGTTTTGACGAAACAAATATTTTCAAATTAAAAGTTCAACTGTTTGTAACATTATATTTGCTAAGTTTCAAGTCATAGAGCTGGATAGAGAGATGAATCGATTATTTCAATTATTTTTTTATTTTATTTTTTATTTTATCTTATTTTTTTATTTTTATTTTTTGGGTGGGGGGTGAAACATTCAATTGGAAAAAAAAAAAAACTTTTTGAGATGTGGAGTCCATTGTGGACAGGGGCCAAAATTTGGCATTTGACTGCAAACAAAATGCTCAATTTCATTGAAATTCTTAGACTTTCTGAGACACTCTCAAGTAAGTTGATTTCCTGGGAAGACTCAGTACTTGTTATATTGAGAGCAGATCTAGTGAATGCTCCCAGAGAGGGGAGTGAATCAAGACGGTCTGCTAACTAGACCAACAATATATCCACTGATAAACTGCATTAACTTTCATAATCTTTGACATTAAAATTGATTTGACAAATACCCAGCATAGTATAAAACAAATAAGAGATCTGTAAAAACTGTTATACATTGCAGAAAAAGAGGGATGGAAAGACAGAAATACTTTTGACAAAAAAAAGCCCCTTTGTGAAGAACGGCTGAAGCTATAACATAGCTTTAGTTTAAAACTATTTATTTAAGCTGGATTGCATCGAAAGTCCATGACTTATTGAAAAGCTCTCGAGTTCGTTTACTGGGTAGAACCAGTTCTTGGTATCTTTGAGGGAGATTCAATGAATGCTTCCACAGTGGGGATACAACCTGTGACCTCCTGATCGCTAGGTGGACACCATACCCACTAACCAACGGCGACCTTTAACATATAACATAGAAACTGCAGGAAACAGTTAATCTGGCCCAGAAGTTACCTTTAGGTCTTCTATTTCCTTGGCATGAGCGGCTGATTTTTCTCGAAGCTTTTTCTCCATTTCCTCCAGCTTGGCCTCATAATGTGGGTCTCTGAAGGAACATATAAAACGCTATTATTTGAAGTTAGGATAAAACATCAACCTTTAAATAAAATATGTTTTTGTGTGTGTGCAAAATTTTATTTTCAATATATAGCATAACATACATGCATGTTAAATATGTAGCAGCTCCTGTGCATGTATTTAAAGAGTGTACATAAACATAGCTGTCATCAAAACATTCATATACAAAACAAATTACAAAAACTCAACATTTCAAAGAAGCTTACTTGTTCATACTTACTGAAAACAAATTGCATGTAAGCATGTATATACTCTGTCTATATAATATTGAACATATATTTTTTTTTTATTATATGAAAAATAACTTGAGAACAGAATTGCATTTTGTATAATTTACTGATAATGCAGATAAAAACAATTCGGCCCTTATTAAAATTATTCATATTAGATAATATAATTAACAAGGCTTGTCACGGACAGACGGACAGACAGTATGATCACTATATGCCCACCTTCCGGGGCATACAAATGTCATTTAAAGAAAATGTAGCATTAAATATTCCCCTGTTGCATTTATGTGTGTTCCCAAACAATAAGTAAAATTGGCATCTGCATTTTAAAATTGCATCATTAAAATTAATTTTTATCACAAAACTGCATGATTATGTAAAATTGAATTGATTTGTTTAAATAATAATTCAAAAATTGAAAAATTGTCGATGGGTGCAAATGATCAAGAACGAAATCAATTTTAATGAAAAGGTTTATTAATTGAAATGTGCTTATTACTATACAACAAGAACATTCGTTGAGTTGATATGGTGTGCAAATTGGACGGATGAATATACTGACAAATGGATGGACAGACAACACCAATTCTATATCCCTCTGCCTTTGGCGGGGGATAATTATGAGAGAAGGAAGGACAGACAAGTCAGCAGACTATATGCTCTCCCTTGATGGACGTGGCAACGTGAAGAATAGTGTGCGGAACACTTACAATGATGTACATGTACATCAATTAATTAAAGGGACATAATAAATTTATTATATCACTTGATTAATCAAAGGCACATAATACATACATGCACAAGTTTGACTGTATGAGTAGCAGTTGCTTACCTTACATATACGAAATAAAAATTTAAGTAAAAATTGCAGTGTTTTTTTACTTTTTAATATGAGTTTACTTTATTTACCTTGACTAAATGTGAATACACGTCTTTTACTCAATAAAACAGTACTGATTATAAGATTCAATAACCTGATTATAATCTTACTGATGACAATTTTCTTGCGAGAACCCTTTTTTATTTTTTGTTACTCATTTTAATATAATATTTGCATCATACTGTTTCCCGACAGTATAATCAGATGCACAAAAACTGAAAGAACAATGGCAAAATTAAATGTGTGAGTTTAGATTCTGAAAGCAAATATGCTGAAAAGCAGAATACATACAGACAATTTTGTAGTTTTTGGTAGAAATTATGGAATTTTCATATATACATACTCATACCAAGTTTCAATGAAATCCGCCAAGGCACTTCCAAGATATGGCTCAGGACACAAAAGTGCCTGATGGACGGAATGACGGACGGTAAGACGGAGGGACGGACAACGCCAAAACATATCCCTCCGCCTATGGCGGGGGATAAAAAGTATTGACAAAATATAATAAACATGCATAACAACATGAAATGTACAGTTTTGTGCGAGAAAAACACCAAAATGATTTCCATTCTAAGTCTGAAGTTGTATTATAATTTTAAATAATTTATTTCAATGGACTTATTCCCAGATTTTTTTGTGTTAAAAGAATAAGAGGGCCATCAGGCCCTAAGGCGCTCACCTGAGAGCAAAAGGAACTAGACTATTCCGTAAAAAAATGCAAGCTGATTCATGAAGATTGGACCAAAAAAGTGACTTTTAACATGTTTTTTTTTATATTTGACCTAGTGACCTAGTTTTTGAGCTCATATGACCCAGTTTCAATCCCTGCTAAGATTTCATTGGGACAAATGTTCTGACCAAGTTTCATGAAGATTTGCCAATAAATGTGGCTATTATATAGTGTCAACAAGTTTTCCATATAGCCATATAAGGACAACTGCCCCCCCCCGCGGCCATGTTTTTCAACGAGTCATAGCCATTTTCAAACTCAGCCGAGCTATTGTTAGAACAAATGTTCTGATCAAGTTTCATAAAGATTGGATTATAAATGTGACTTCTAGAGTGT
>VMBQ01002161.1:36604-58672 GCA_007657795.1 Dreissena rostriformis
TGAGAATTTATAATATATAAATCACTTATTACATTGTTATTAATGTAATCCTCATTGTAGACATTTTATTTGCATGGTTTAATAATAATGAAAAAAAATATATTCTAACAATTATCAATTATATAAAAATTAATATGCAACAGGGAGCATTCCGGATACTACTGCGCCCTGGAAAGTGACCTTTTGACGAAATACGGCGCGTTGAAAGGGATCCTTTTGACAAGATATCCCCCCTTGCCCTTTTCAAATCCTAGCTGGAGCACTGAGATATATGCATGACTGTTTATGAACTTATAAATGAAAGTGGTACAACTATTTGTTCTGAACAATATTTCATTTTGTTTAAAGATGTATTTTTCTTTTCATTATGACCATTCTTTTTGTTCTTTTCAAACAGGAACAAGAACTTGTGCAACAGGAGCCGGATTTGTCAGACAACATGTTGAGAAGTCACTTGCTCTCCTCCAAGATTGTACGAGAAATGAGGAACCCACAGCTGACTGAGGTGTTTGAGGATGAGTAAGTAAAGGATTTTTTACAACATCAGAAACATAAACAAAATGTAATATATATTGTCAATAACTCATGCTTATTAAAAGAAAATGAAAGTGGGTGAATTCAATACGTACTGTCATTTGGTTTAGTTTTACAATCTGTATATATTAACACACAAGTGCAGTCTCTGCGAAAGTTCTTTCAGCCCTCGGATGAACCGCATGAGGTCGAGGAATACTGGCCCTCATGGTCAGTAAAAAATGCAGGTCACGTACTAATTTGTAGATAACTGTCGAGTAAATTTGATTTGGGGCCATTAATAGTTACAAGTTTACAAGACCTTGTGGCAAGAAATTGTTTAGGGACTTTTGGCAGAGACTGAATAGTTTTAACATGAGATCCTTGATAAATTTCATTTTTAATTTAAAATTGTTTAATGCATTATAATTAGTGGTTTGATTGCCAGACACGTTGACACACAAAACACACTGACTTCTCTATTGTGTTCATAGCAAGATTTGTATAGGTCGCTACAAAAAATGTCGGTTGTTTTTTTTTCCCAGAGAAACAGGCGTGTCCTATGAAATCTTAAGAGGTGGGACAAAGAGAGGAGGGGACCGATTGATTGACAGCCTGGGATTCCAGTATAACCATAAGGTAACATCAGCTGTTGCATAGGCTAACCTTGTGACGTTCTTTTAAAATACTTTTAATTATTAGTTCGGAGCAAAATGCGAGTAAAAAAATAAAGTCATTTTTGTTGCTGCTTGCCAATAATTGTGATTAAATTTTTGTATTGTAACTATTTCAATCTCCATTATACATCGAAACATGTCTTTAAAAAAATGCTCACACCTGTTTTTAAGAGAAATAAATCACAATGGGCGTAGGTTAACAGCCCCATGTTAATCTATTGTGATTGTAATGTATCTGATTGTAATGTATATAACAAGAGGTTTTGGGTAATTTGGGTAAAAATGTTTTGATTTAATGTGCGAAATTATTTTCAATTTACATTTTGCATCAAATTGAATATCTGTTGAATATAAATAATAAAACACAAGAGTTTTATCATTCTTCATCGATGTTGTTTCATGTCTTTTAAGTTTTAACCATGGTGAAGGGGTATGTTTCATTAACAGTTAACTACAGTATATAGATGTATTCTTTTATAATAATGGCTATGTTCAATACTGATACATTATGGCCATGCATGGGGGGTTAAAAAGAAATAGATTGAAAGGTTATCCAGTCCACTCAGGAAAATCCTATCAACAGTGATAAAAAAAGGTGCAAAAACCTAAAACCTTAAGCCCTTAAGACTTAAATATATACATATACTACTGTGAATGAGATGAGAATATAAGTAGAGTTTAAAACAGGATAAAAGTAAAAACATGTGAACTAAGGATGGAACACTGATGTAGACAGCGCTGATTTAAATCCAGGGATCCTATCAGCGCTGACTTCATAAGATGGAAGTGTGTTCCATTGTACCATGGCGCTAAAATAATTACATATATGTTCAATCGCATCTTTTATTTTGTAAGTTTCTTGTATAAAGATGTATGTATAATCGCATGGCATTTCAGAGGTCCACGCTGTCTGTGAATCAGCAGGGCAGGAAGGACACCGTGTACTGGTGGTGTGCGGTACGCAACTCCAAGCTGCGGTGCCCCGCGGTGGTCGTACAGCACGGGAAGAGTTTCATGCGCGGCAAGCACAAACACGAGCACCTCGTGGGCCAGAACACGCCCAAGCTTCACATGCACAGGATTGGAGCATTGCCTTCTGATACTTCCACACCAACCGGGTAAAAAGTTATAATAGCCACAATGTAAATCGTTAGTCTGAACCTATTTGGTTAAGATTTAAGCAAATGCTCACCAAAGCGAAAGTAAGATCCGCAGTATTATCCAATGATCACTTTGAAGATAATTTTTTGTGCCCCCTTAACAGAGGCAGTGTATATTGCTTTGCAACTGTCCTTGATTGGTTATTTGGTCATTCGGATGGTCGGTCTGAAGACCATTTTGTTTCTGCACTATTTCTTGAGAACGCTTATACCTATGATAATCAAAATTTGTAGGCTGGTAACTTCGAAAAAAGGAAGAAACTGATTGATTTTGAGGTAAAAGGTCAAAGTCATAGGGGTTTGTAACATGAAATAAAATAGGTACAATAGTTATTTTACATACCCATAAAACATCCCTTAAGAAGACTTTCAAATGTGATGAAACACCATCTGATAATTTGAAACTGAAATAAATATTGAAGCAGTTTAGGTTATGGTACTGGCAGTAATAAAAAGCTTTCAACCTTTAAAATGTATTCACAGTCTTCAAAATTAGCACACGCCCGATCGCCCGTTGCGAGTAAAATTACTGCCGGGCACGTAAAACAATTCACGTTTGTGGCCCGTCGGGCATGTAAATTATTGAAGCCAATTGACAGTTTATAAAAAAAATCGTAAGTTGTTCTTGATATTTGCAAATCTTTTTTTCAATTTTGCGAACAAACACCTTGCCGAAAGATGTAAAACACTGAAATTCGATTGGTTTAACAACACGCACCTGCTTGCACAGGTCATCTTTATTGTTTTTGACCGATGCAGTTCGGTCACATTCCGTTCTTATCGACGGTTTCTCTAGACATTTATTGAGAAGATGCTTTTTGAATCGATTATTTCAATCAAGTAATACGCTTCCGTTTTCGTAAATGTAAACAAATGTCATTGTCGACATAGAGGCTATGCAGTATCCTAGGTATGTTGATGGGGCTAAGCCCGATAAAGAACTTCCAAAATAGAAAATTGACAATGATTTAGAGAAAAAGGAAGCCAAGAAATGGTACGAGGACACCAGAGAACGCTCTTTTCAAGAGCACTGGTGTAACGATCGACCGTCTTAATTCTAGTGACTGATTAGATGTCATCGTATTCACTACTATTGAAACAAATGTTCTGCTTTACTATGTGAGCATGTAAGTGTTAAAATGTTGTGATTTGTTATATTTTTGGTTAAAAAAGTTTGGGCATGTAAAAAATATGTTGGGCATGTAAAAATTCTTAAGTAACTGGCCCGACTGGCATGTAAATTTTCAAAGCTAATTTTGAAGACTGTATTCATCTTTAATAAGGGCATTTTCATAAAACAGTTGCATTTAGGGTGTTTTCATAAAACCGTTCCAGTCAGTCTTTTGATTTTCTTTGCTTGTTTATTTATAACTGTAAGGAATAAACAGAGATTATGTTTTTGTTATGTTATGTATATTGTTTTTGGCCTGTCTGTCTGTCATTGTGTGTGTCTGTATGTCTGTCACAAAACTTTAACCGTTTTTTTGTCATAACTTCTGCAATATTGAAGATAGCAACTTGATATTTGGCATGCATGTGTATCTCATGGAGCTGCACAATTTGAGTGGAAGGTCAAGGTCATCCTTCAAGGTCAAAGGTCAAACATAAATAAATTATTATAATATTTTCAAAGCGGCGCATAAGAAGGCATTGTGTTTCTGACAATCACATCTCTTGTTGATTCTCAATAAATGGAAATCCATCTTTAAGTAATAAATAGGGATTGATTGGGGATAAGTTTCAACCCTATGGCAAAACCCAGATACATCTATCATTGTACATGAAAATGACTACCAATTTGTTACTGTTTAATCAATTGAACTGATTTTGAAAGGCATCCAACAAAACAGACATGTGCTATTAAACATTTAAGACAAAGACTGATAAATGAATGCGTGTTCAACAGGCGGCGGTTGTCCAAGCAGCAGAAGCAAGTGTTTGGCAGGCAGGACTATGTGATCATCAAGGAAGGCTCCAAGTCAGGCCTTGATCTTCTCAAGGACAAGTTTGGGTACCAGTTCACACAGAAAAAGGTATAAGCAAATGCTCTGCTGTCGTCTTGCTGTTATTATGAGTATACATTTCCCTGTGTATATATTTAGAGGACAAGTTTGGGTACCAGTTCACACAGAAAAAGGTGCAATCAACGGCAACAATGATTTTGTCTTATAAGTTTTTATTTCTCTGCGCAGGGATTTCAATAGATTTTAAAAACAAGGAGTTAATGACCCCTGGCCTGAAATTTTGAGGAGTCAAATTGAAAAATGTTGGGGTCAATTTTGAAGCGCAAAAATAGGTGTACAAGAATTGTGTTTTTGTCTGTATTATTCAATTTAATTTGCATACAAAATGATTCATATAAAGGAACACAAGTAATATCATACTCTTTTTATGAATAATACTATTGCTAACCCCTTAATTCCCCTTATTACTGGTATCAACTTATTTATAATTCATTTAACTAGCACCATTACTACTTTTGTTCACTATAAATTACTTGCAGTTATTCACAAGTGTCACTTCCTAGGTAAATGTATTGGCCAACAAAAATGTAGTTGTTGTTGTTGAATTAGTCGTAAATTGACGTATTTTTTTTAAAGTTTCAAAGGGACTTTCTCATTGAGTTTATTTATTCCACTGTGAGTTTTTCATTCTAAAAAATACATGTACCAAGTTGCAATTTAGGTACAAGACTTTTGCAACACGCACGCTTTCCANGCTTGTCCAGGCCATAACTATGTCATTTATTGTCATATTTTAAAATCATTTGGCACATTTGTTCACCATCATTGGACGGTGTTTGAAATTGAAAACCTGGTTTTGTGACAATTTTGTCCCTTGTTATGTTTTGAAATTTGAAACTGTGTATTCTGTAAGGAATATTTGACATCGTTATCGACCTACGTTACATCACATAACCCGATGTTCAAAATAGTGGTGTACTGCGACCTAATTGATAACGACACTTTCAAGTCTGCAACAAAATAACAGTTAACAGTATGGTGGATAGAGCGTATGAAAGAAAAACGAAGTTAATAAAAAGCAATTATTTCTTGCTTTAATGGTACCATTTGCATGACTTTGTGGTTTAGACAGGTAAACGTGATAAGTTTTCACAGTTTCAGTGTTCCTTAGCCCTTGCGTTGGTGATAAAATTTTGCACCTTTGGACAATAGACGACGCATTGCAACTCTCAGCAACCCTTTGGGTTATAAAGCTGAGAGTTGAATTATTGCAACTAATCAGGCGGCTGGTTCTAAATCACATAACTACACTCCTCCCATTTACTTTTAAGGCCAACCTCAAGGCAATCATGCCTTTTAGTTTTGATACTGTTAAAGAAACGCTGTGAGGAAGTGTAACCAGCCAGGGTTTTGAACTTATGGCAACTGGAACACTAGCTAAATGCTCTATCAGCTAAACTATCTAAGTGTCACAGAGACTGTATGTGTGTTTACTTGGGATATTACATGTGTTAGGTTAGGCCTTACCCTCTATAATCCCTTTTGCGTTTGTTCTAGCTCTGAAGAAGTGTAGAAAAAGTATAAATTACAAATATAATTTTAAAAAAGCAATCACATTTCGAACATTGCCTCAGTGTAATAACAAAATCCTGAGGAACGGCCTTTTAGTTGTGTTAAAATCTTGAGTACCCATGTGTAAACTGATATCAGAATGTGTGACTTAATAGCCAGGGGCTTTTCTCTTCTAAGTGGGAAGAGGCCCTAGCCTATTGATTTTGGGAAGAATTATCGCTTAAATAGCTGATTTGGGAAATGAAACATGCTTGTGTTGGTTTTTTTATGGGAAAACTGCATGATTTAAAGAAATGTTTCATTTGGAAGAGGCTTTTAATCTTTTAAGCTTCTGTTGTTTAAGGCAAGTGATTTTGTTTGCTTTATATAGAACAGCCTGTGTCTTTTGAATTGAGAAAAATAGCGTGATAAATCATGAAATTGGGTAAAATAAAACATTATTAATATGATTATGAACAACAGTATTCCAATTGTTTATAAGTGCATGTTTTACTGCATTTGTAAATTNTGTAGTGAATCTATTATATCAAAGTATCATTTATATTTTACAGTCTGTGCCTTTTGGATTGGGAAAAATAGCGTGATAAATCATGAAATTGGGTAAAATGAAACACTATTCATATGATTATAAATAGTATTCCAATTGTAAATAAGTGCATGTTTAACTGCATTTTAAAATTTATATTGTAAAGTGCTAAGGCATTATATCGCTGTATAATTAACTCAATAAACCTATTATTGAGTTTATTGGAAAAGTTTGGCATCTTTTGGGGGGAATTTTGGTCAGATTTTTGTGAAAAAATGGTTCTTTTTACCATTGGGAAACAACCTGTAAGAGGCTGTACTTTGGGGCAATTTTGTTTTTAACCGTTTGTTTTGCAAACTTTAATTTGTCTCTGTGGCTGACCTGTATATATTAATATGTTACACATCCATTACAGTGAATATATTAGTTTCTATACAGGAATACTGTACAATAATGTTTTCTTGTCAAATGAACATGCCTTTGTTCTATGAATTAAATTTGTGTTCTTACATGCTGTGATATCAATATTATTCATTAGACAGTAATTTTCGTATATTTTCATGGTTCCGATTAACAATGACATCAGCAACCTTAATTTTTTAGATAGTCTCCTCACACTATTTATTTTCCATAAAGGGTGTAGTTTGAAATATATTGTGTGTCCAAATTTTCTTTTTCATCGAGGTTTGTATACAAAATAATTCAATTAAGTTTTCCAATGTTTACACCAAACATCATTTGAACCATTCCGGGAATTACATCCGGTTGCTATAATCAGTCTCCTTAGTAACTTGCCATGATTTTATCATGTAGAAGTACTCTGTAGAGACTGATATGTGTGGTGAGTATAACAAGGCCAACAAAATGCTACAAAACTAGTGACTGGAGAATTTAAGAAAAATTGTTTGCCAGTGGTTTCGGTCTTTTTCAAACCCAATTAGTCTGAGACCGGCAATACTGAAACAAGTCTGATCTCTGCATGAAATGAAATTTTCAACTGGTCAGACAACATTTGATCTTTACTGTAGTGATATGCTATATTTCGGTTGAGTCGTGGGTAATTTTCATAAAGATGTTACATAACAAATATTTTACAAATATATGACCATGAATCATTATGAAAATAATTATTAACCTTGGTTAGTAAGATTTGTTGCTTTTTTCCAAATGTTTTACCGTCTGTAAACATCAAAATAATCGATTGTGTTGATACTGTAAAACCGCCATCTTGAAATTAAGGTGTCTTGTTGAGTCGTGGGTTCTGATTGGCTTCCCCAATTTCAAGATTTGCATGCTATAAATATCCTTTTAACTGACATTGCAGGGGAACTAAATTTCCTGTGAAAAAATGTCAACAGATGATGTAGCATGGAACATACTCGTAAATTGACGTTTTTATGTTACCTAAAATCACTATATCAACAATAAGTAAAGGAGGAAATATTATATAAGAACGTATTGAGTTATGATGAATTACACTATTTACCTTTTTTGTCGCATTTTGGATAAGCAAAACGATGGTGACTGTGTCAGCACTTTAATTCCTTACGAACTGCATCATGTGCGAACATTCTATCAAGGGATATCACGCGATATCTTTACCCACGACTCAAAAAGAACCCGCGACTCAACAAGAAACAGCCATATATTTATAATAATTTTAGGTGAAGAAAAAAATTATCATAGAGAAAAAAGTTTGGGAAATATTAAAAAAAATTACGACAATTGGCCATCAAAAGACTCATTAATTTTCTTATCTAGTTGCTTATCTCAAAAAAGTTGTTTATGCATATCATTACGTTTTCAGGTTTTAAAAGATGGCCGAAAGTACTGGATTTGCTCGGTGCGTAACAAGACCATACGCTGCCCGGCAATGGTGATACAGGACAAGAATCAGTTCACAGAAGGCTCCCTGGAACATAAACACATGCCTGGAGTCAGCAAACCACTGTGAGATCATTTGTTCAGATTGTTCAGCATTCAGTTTAAACCTTTTTATTTTATCTTGATTGCGTTTTTTTTTTTGGTACAATATATTTAACACATGTTCATGTACCATGTTAGTGTTCGTGTGTCCTATGAATAGATATCGTTGCAGGAAATTAAAATTGAATATGTTGTACCACAAAAAATACTTGTTAATATATATGTTACCAGACCACATCTAGCGTTTAATTCTTTTAGCTATTGCAATAAGGAAAACTGATTTTGTATGGGTTAACTTTATTTTATGAAATATTTTACAAAATATTTGTTGATTTTGAGTGTAAATAGGGCTTTATGGCTTACCATGACACTTTTTATTCCGTTTCCTGTGTTGAACCAGTTCCTGGTGTCTTTTGAGATCTTGAGAACACTCCCAGAGTGGGGATCAATCCCAGCATCTACTGATTGCTTGGCAGACACCATATTTACTATGCCACTGCAACCATTTTTGGTCATCGTTTGGTAGACAGAAAACGTATAAAGAGTGGTCTAAATCAGAATGACTTATCTAAAATACAGGCATGTTAAATAGCAAAGATGTTACAGCTATCTGATTTTATTGTGCTAAGATCATGTGCTAAGCCATATTGGATATTTACAGAAACTTGCTTTCTTTGTGATTTCGTCTTTAATGAATATACAAGGATTGTTCTTTAGCATTATGTGACATAGATGTTAAGTGTACATAGATTTGATGCACACTTTTATTAATATCGTTTTTTTTAAAACAATCTCAGAAAATAAAATCTAAAAATCTATGTATTTCAGTCGCCCAGGGGAGGTTATCCCAAGGCATGGTGTACATCAACAGTACACTGCCCCTGATGATAATGAAGATGAGTATGAGAATGACGATGCGAGTGACGCGGGCGATAAAGACGACTCATCATTCAGTGAGACCCCAACACGAGGCAGTGGTAGCATGGGGCAGTGGTCCAACCTTGTTCCAAAAGTGTCACAGAAACAACGCGTGTATGCTCGAGATAGAAAACGGGTAAGTTTTTACAGTGTACACATGTATCAGGACATCATTTGTCAGGATTACCACCTAGCTGAAAATTCCTTGTTCATGTATATTACCAGCATTAAGGTGTTAAAAATAGGCTAATATCCACTTATTGGTGTCTCTTTTGTAAACTTTGTGGTATGTTGTTAAAAGACAAATGATCATTTATTTGTGTCTCTGTGGAGATGTGATATGGTGTTGCAAAAGTTACCTTTACAATTTATCATTCCAACCTTAAGCCATTGGAATCTGAAAAATGTGAGCGTAGCTCTGTTTAAAAATATGTTGAATTGTACTTTATCATTGGTAGCTTAGCAAAGAATTTTTCCTTGTTAATTAAATAAAGTCTTTTTACAATCACAATGTCTTCACATTGTCTGGTATGATCTAGTGACTAGATTCTAGTGGTTGCATAATGCCAAATCAATTACTTCCCACAAGGTCTGATAATCTTAATTATATCTTGCCCTCACCACATTTTAATGTCATGTTAGATGAACAAAAAATAGTTCATCAAAGGTTTTCACTGGACGGAAGCGCAAAGGCTGTCAATAGAACAAATGTTTTGTGATATGCAGCAACTGCACATTTAAAAGTAAACTTTATTTTGCAAAATGAGGAATACAGCATACCCATAATTTGTCATTTTTACTGGAACAATTTTTCTTGCTTTTGCTCGAAGTAAGAGGACTTCTGCAGAGACTGACGTGTCCCTCTTTCTCACAGTCAGCGTTTCTCCAGTACTTTTCTTGGCCATTTTTGGAAAAACTCAATTCAGGATTGGGAATTTGTGTGTGTGAAAAGTTTACTGATTTTGAAAAAAATAATTTTATATAACTCTTTATAATAATTCAAATTATAAGAACAAAATCATATAAATTATAGTTAAATACTTTGTTAGATGTAATTGGAATAAAGTTGAGATATAATAATCATGAGATTCTTACTTGAATTTTTATGTCCCCCAGTCTATACTGGGGGACATATTGTTTTTGCCCTGTCTGTTTGTTGGTTTGTTTGCACAAACTTTAACTTTGGTCATAACTTTTGCAATATTGAAGATAGCAACTTGATATTTGGCATGCATGTGTATCTCATGGAGCTGCACATTTTGAGTGGTAAAAGGTCAAGGTCAAGGCCATCCTTCAAGGTCAAAGGTCAAATTTATCGGTCAAAATCGCTCAAAAGAGGACATAGTGTTTCACAAACACATCACTTGTTTTTAATTATTTTTTCAAATCGGGATTTCTTTTCCAAAATTGGGATTTTTACCATTTTGGTGTGGGAATGGGTCCATTTAACAGACCCGTAGATATGCCAGGAAAAGGCCTGTTCTCAGTATCTGCCCCCTGTCTGATTCAGAAGGATCATCCAACGTTCCTGTGCCCTGTTTAACAGGATTACCCCATGTTCCTGGGCCCTGTTTCTCAGTTTATGCCCCTGTCTCATTTAGAAGGATCACCCAACGTTCCTGGGGCCGAGCTGTACCAGGTCTTAGGACCACTTTCTCTCAGTCACTGTGTTTCTCAGTTTATGCCCCTGTCTCATTCAGAAGGATCACCCAACTTTCCTGGGCCCCAGCTGCACCATCAACCTGACCAAGTGTGACGCGCCCACGTGCAACTGCAAGATGGTCCACTGTCCATTCTGTGACCCCAGTCACTTCATACCCGCCAAGGCAGGACGGGTACAGGACCATCTGGAACTGACACACTTCGCACACGGCGTGCAGTATGATGGTAGGTCTTCTGATAACAATTCAAGGCAAATATGTTGTACAGCACAGGGTTTCAATACAGCAATTTGATGTAAAAATACCAGAACATTTTATATGAGATATAGTGAAATTAGGGATATCAATACAATGTATGCCTTATGCAGTCTTTCCAGCGTTCCTAGTTTTTCTTAGTTTTCCTAGAAAGAATATTGACATCATCCATTGTTGCAGTGCCGAAAAGTCCTTTTAAAAGTTTACCTATGAAAAGCAAAAGTGCACGTTTACTTCTAGATTTGGTTATGGTTGATTCAGGAATAAGACTTTCAATACTCGAAATTGTATAATTAAATTTTGTCTCTTTTCCTAGTCTGGGGCTGTTTATTTGGGTCATCATGTGAGATAACATGCGACACGATTGATTGTTCACTTTACAAGCTGGAAGTGCAGGCACATCAAATTATGGTGTGATTTTCCAACAATCAAGTCGAGTAGTTATTGCTCATGATTATTGGCTTCACACCTTTGAGATTATCATACCAGACAAAAAAGGTTGTTACCAAACTGAAAAACCATTCTCAATGTGTCAGTCATAACATTGTTTTAACTATCCTCATCATAAAAAAACCCATTTGTTTGTATAATGAAATGGTTATACTTACAAAAAGGTATGATTTATTATGATATTACTCCTCGTTTTTCATAAACCCTTCTAGTTTTTTCCTAGTTTTCTCCTAGTTTTTTGTTCAAAGCACTCCTAGTTTTCTCCTAGTTTTTTTTTTAAGGCCTGCTGGAAAGCCTGCTCATGGACACATGTCTTGTTTTGTACAGTTCCTTAATACCATATTTCTATAGCTGTATTATAAGACAACCGCTGTTTAATAGTTATTATGTTTGACTGGAATATCAGTTATCAAAAGCTATACATTATTAATATGGCATATGTGCAGATCTGATGATCGTGAAGTGCTTCCAAGACTGCAGTGCTGAGAGGAACTATGGCCACTACCACTGCGTGTTCTGCTGCCAGCAGATACTGAAGAGGAACGCGTACGCCAGACACATGTTGAGGCACATGAGGAAACTGGTAATAACATCCTCATACTCACAATCATCGTGCCTGATAATAATCATCCACATAGGATCATCATCATCATGATCCTCTTAAACATCATCATCAGCAGCAGCAGCATCATCATCACAGTTTATTTTTAATGAAGAGCAGATATAGGATCGTCAAGCATGGCATATCGGTAAATGTCTCTTCTAAGGGCCAGGCATTTGGGTTTAGTTTGAGTATATTTTAGAATTTAAATTTACCTGATAGTAGCAAAAATCTGAGACTCATTAAGTTTCAAGTCGGTTCCAGGCAGGGTTCACTGTGTATCCAGTACTTTTTGTCTTTTGAGTAAAATCATACAAACGGCATAGTCACTCTGGATATCAAACGTGTGAATTTATTCATCTCAGAGCTCCAGATAAGGGTCGTATTTTCGTAATTTAGAATTATTTTCCAGTCCGTTACGTATTTATTTTAAAATCTGGTCGTACCATTAAGAATTACAAAATCAAGTTACGAATATTATTTTTACATCGGTTGTATCGATTTTTATTGAGTTCTTTTCGCGTATTAAAGATCTTTTCGGTACTTATATAGAATGGTTATCAGGTTTGTTTAACGAAGCGCATCTTTTCCGATAAAAGCGGCGTGTACAGTCTATCTGTCTAAAAAATGCAAAGCGTGCAAAAAAAAACACGCTTTTGACATATTGTACGCAAAGTGAGCTGAAGTTGAATGTTAAGAAAGACATTATAGAAAAGAATCTTATACAATGTTGTATGTTAAGTTGCCAACACAGTCGGAAAAGCTAAAGAAAAAACGCGACACAACGTGTCTAAACTTAAACAAAAACCATTATATGAGTCAAAGGGACAATGCCCGTGGCAAATCGTTGAAAAGAAGGGGAGATCCGTTTGAATTGTGAAATATGTAAAAATTCATCGAAGGCATGCAATCTAAGCACAGTTTGGGCACATGAAGGTATTGAACAATAAAATTCCAATGGTCAATAGACACTGTTGAACTCGTATAAATTAAGTTGCAAGTATGTTTATTTTTATTTTTTGCATGAAAATACCCATTATTATTTATTTTTAGGTCATTTAGAAAAGTTAAGAATTATTTTCCAAAACTTAGTTGTAACGTTAAGAATAAAATTTCAGAGTTAAGAATTCTTTTTTAAGATCTGGTAGTAACGTTAAGAATTTCACAAAACCTTATCTGGAGCTCTGCATCTTATAGCAGACACAAAGATATATCAGTCCACTGTCTACTTATAAATAGTTAATTACAAAAAAGTACGTAAACCTTTAGCCCTTTGTGTTTCAGGGTATACCAGACAGACTGTTAGTCCTTCCAGACTCTAAATTCCCAGATGTCATCAATGCTTATGGTAAAATCACACTTGCAACAAGGCAGTTTTATTAAAGCACAATTTTATTTATTAATGATAGCTTTATAGTGAAATAACTCTGAATCAAGTTACATAGACGATTGCTTACTTCATGCCCCCGAAGAAGAAGAAGTAATTTTCAAATTATGTATTTTAGCCTTGTTAATGTTTGTAAAACATTTGGTTACTTGTTATAAAAAACACTTTGGCCCAGTTAAAAAAATAAAAGAAATGCTTCCATTCTATAACAAAAAACCGTAAATGCTTGATAGCAAGAAACTGTTAAAAAATGAAAAAAAAAATGTGTAAATGTCATCAAATACGTGTCTGTAAAAGTTTCACAACTGAAAAGCATGGAAAAGTGTGAGTTAGCCGTAAGAACCAACACTGTGTTACAGGAAAACTGGACCCACTTGCCAAGGTTTAGGTTGTCTTAACCTCGCTAAATAAACTTGTCTGTTTTCAACGCTAACCTAGTATTCTCTATGAAGCACTATCACTAAGCAAAATCCAACTTCAGTAGTAAATCATTTGAGCCTCGCTCTGTGAAAAGGGGTTTTAATGCATGTGCGTAAAGTGTCGTCCCAGATAAGCCTGTGCAGTCAGCACATGCATCTCAGGGACAACACATTCTGCTTTTATTGTATTTTTCGTTTAAAGAAAGACCCTTCTTGACGGAAATCCAGTTAAGGCAGAAAGTGTTGTCCCTGATTAGCCTGTGCAGACTGAACATGCATTTAACCCTATTTTCTCAGAGAGCAACTCATTATAAATCAGAGCCGCCTGTATGTTTCAGGGTTTGAGATCCCCATCTGCAAGAAGGTCCAGTGCACAGGTACGCGTGACAAGCACTACCACTGTCCCCAGTGTCAGACCCTGTGCAAGGAACGCAGTCTCACCGTGAACCATCTGTGGAGATGCCTGCAGCGCAAGACGGAGGCTGAGGCAGTCTCAGACGAGGAGGAAGCCATGAATTCAATCGACGAAAACCAACTCAACGTGAGTGCACTATTAGCGTGTTAAATGACATGGCTTTTTTCCCCATCTTTGTTGAGCGACCTTGACCTCCTCATTTTGTGAAAAAATAGTCGCAAACTTCTTTAAATAGTGAAAATATGAGTCACAAACTTCTTTAAATTGTGAAAATTTCGGTCATGAACTTCTCAAAATTGTGAAAAACGGCCATTTTCTAAGAAGGAAAAAAGTCCTGAATGATGTTATTTTATGGTGTCAAAATTTGTGTGTATTACTGAAATACATCCATTTATATCCTGTTTCATTTGTGAGAACTATCAGGCAGAAACTGATCCCATCTTATCCAAATAATCTAAGTATTTTTTCTTTAAAAATTGCTTTATTTTGTCCAGAAAGTTTGTTTTAAAATATTTTAGTAGGGAAAAGATTTTGATTGTTGATCCTTTACTTTCTATTGAACTAAGTTCACATTTAATATCGTCTCAATCAATAATTTGTACGAATTAACCACATATAAAATAGCTTGGTAACATTGCCTTCAAAATGGCTCAACAATATTTTTCTCCCATTCCATTTCAGCTGCATTTCTCTCACTACAAGAACTTCAACGAGTTACCGCTGTCCAAGTGCGATCAGCCCAATTGCTGTAGCGGCATGTACCACTGCAAACTGTGTCCCCCGCGCCAGTTTATGCCCACCTACAAGCAGCACCTTGTAGCTCACTATGTCGCACACTGGAAACAGAGGGTGCCCTATAAAGGTCGGTCTGTGATAGTGAGTTTAGGAATTAATTTTGAAGGTTATATTAGCAGATTATTATTTTTAAACAAAAAGCAATGTTTTTATGCCCCCGGTAGGGTTGCATATAGCAGTTGAACTGTCAGTCTGTCCGTCAGTCTGTGAGTCCGTCTGAAAACTTTTAACGTTGGCCATAACTTTTGCAATATTGAAGATAGCAACTTGATATTTGGCATGCATGTGCATCTCATGAAGCTGCACATTTTTACTGCTGAAAGGTCAAGGTCATCCTTCAAGGTCAAAGGTCAAACAATTTTAAGGTCAAAATATGGAACTTTAAGGTCAAAATATGGAACTTTAAGTCAAAATATGGAAAATTTTATTTCAAAGCGGTGCAGTAGGGGGCATTGTGTTTCTGACAAACACATCTCTTGTTTCAGTAACATTATCTTTACTTAGACGATCCTGCAATTTAGTATCTGAAAATTCAAGAAGAATGTAAGACACAAAAACCTTTGTTGATATTTGCATTAACATTTTAAACATAACATAAAAACTTGTCGACATTCAATTCTTACAACTCTATTTATATTCTCACATTTTTTATGCATAAAATAGTGCTTCGCCATTCCAATATTTATGTACATTTACACAGTGTCAGTTACAGTGTATGGTAAAATAATTGACCAGTTTTCAATAAATTACATCCTGATTTTTTTTTTTTTTCAAGCATGGGTGTGATTTCTCCTCCTTTCAGCTGATTTCCTCCCTATATATTCCAGACTTTGTTTACAAATATGTCATAACTTTGCTGGATCTATTTAAAAATGAAGAGCTTTGCTTACTATGTAAATGTGGGTTGGGATGGCGTCTGCTATTTTCTTCCCCTAAGGTGTTTAAAAGTCACACCCAACAGTCTCTCTTTTTATGCCCCCGGTAGGGTGGTATATAGCAGTTGAACTGTCAGTCCGTCAGTCTGTGCTTCGTCAGAAAACTTTCGCCAGTAGTTAATAGGAGCCTTAGGATTGACAGACAAGATAATCTTCGGCAAAACGTTTATTGAACAACTTCAATGAATGAATTATATACAAGGGAAGTCACTCTACCCATATCAAGTACAACGAAACACCAAAATAACCAAATATATATTGGCGCTACCTCTTTTCTCCCCCTCAAAGACTGATATAATATATTATATGCATATTTGTTCATATCAATTACTCACTCAGGAGAATAAAAGGTGCCAGCCATTAAGTAACATTACACAAATCTTAATTTTCCACAAAAAACATACACATGAAATAAAACGGTTTATATGTGTAAGAGAAGCAATTTGGCAATGAAAATGTTAATAGTTATGTGGACATACCAACACTTCAATAAAAGTATCCAGGCATAGTTCAAGTGCCAGTGATAATGAATATTTTAAGAAAATAACTGTCTATACATATACATGTAAGTTATCTAAAAAAATCTCAGGCTAATAAGTGATTAACTCTTCTGGACATGTACTTTGAACATCAAACTAGTAAAAACAAAATTAACTAAGTTTGTAATAAAAATAAAGGAACAGTAACAATGATAAACAGGCTTATATTAGCACAACTTAAGTGATTTTAACTAGAAAATGACTAAAACTGAAAAACTTACATATTACTGTAGTGAGTAACATATTTATTTGTACATAGTAGAAAAAGGTGATGTGTAAATGTAAGACAAAATGTAACAAACACGAGTACAAAGTTCAACGTAAAACATAATCACTTAAATGCTTAGGCTGTTTTCGTGCACGTTGGGGCCTAGAAACGTGCTGACTGCATGGTCCTTCAGGCAAGTCAAGGACGGGAACTAGCGCCACTGCTTCCTGGGGATTGTCATAAGAAGTCAAATCTTGCTGAGTAGGAATTTGAGACTCCATCTCCACACTGGGCTGGGTGAGTGTAGGAGGAACGAAGACTTGCGTTGATGGAGGATACGGATGGGTTACCGGTAAATCCTCGGAATCACTATCCACTGAATTGTGACACAAAGGCACTCGCGACTCAACACTTGATTGACAAGGAACATGGTAACACTCACTTATCTTGACTTTATAAGACAATGCGCGTAATTGATTGCCTATGAATTTCTTAATAAAGCACCACTGATTAGCACTATCAACAGACACAACCAAATAACGATCACGACATTGATGCTTCTTCCTATCGGAATATAAATACACTAAATCACCAACACTGATATTGGGTACTGCATTTGAAGTATCACTTTTGCATTTAGACTTAGCACTAAACTGATGATTGTCGAGTCGGTTATCATGTTGTTTCAAAATAAGCTCCCTATCAGATAAGGGAATCTGCTCATTTGTGAATTGACTTCTCTGTGTCCATATTTCTCTAGAAGAAAGGCCTGCATGTCGAATTCTGGAGTTTAATCGCGCAGTAGCAGTTGCTAACTGTAGTGGTGTAAGTGGATGACCGCCAGGTTCTTGTCGAACTATTTCAGATTCAAGCTCGAGAATAGCTTTTTCTGCAACAGGGTTCTTGTTTGGGTTCTTGACTCTACCCACATCCAAAACTACACGGTATCTGCGTAAAACGTCGTCTTGTTGTAATGCAATAAAACCTGGTGCTGGGTCACATCTAACTACTGCCATTGGTCCGTCAAGAGGATGTAACTCAACCATAAGACTGAGTAATGCACTACGTAATGTCTCAGCTCTTTCATTGTCAATGATACAAGATTTGGTCAAAGAGCTGACGGTTTCCCGCAAAACTAAAATCATCTGCTTGCTGCGGCGTAGAACGTCCACAGCAAAAGAAGCACCGACAATTTCAGGAGCTTCTTCGGATGATTGTTCAATTATAGTCTTAGGCACAGACTTTAAGGAAGCACACACATTACATGCATTGTGTACACGATCAACAACTTGAACTAAGTCTAAAAGATGAAATTGTCTTTTCACGGCTAACACAAGTTGATGTTTAGATGGGTGATCAAGCTTAATGTGAAGCGCAGTCACAAGTCCGTCAGCAATAGAGCGCGGAACTACAATGAGGTCAACAGGAGACACGAGAGGATCAGTTCGCGTCACCACCAAAATATTGTCTCTTGAAATGGAAACATCGTTCAAATATCTTTTGACATCCCGAACATTAGTTAGCTTCTTGGATGGTCTAGTACCCTGCCTGAGGTGAGCATGAACGCGGCGTAAGTCTGGGCAGCTTTGCTGAATGTCTTTCCAAGCTGATCTGGATGCATAAGGCAGTTGAAGACCCGAGGCCGCAGTATTTGCACCATACAAAGCGCGCACAACAGAGTCCTCAGTCTCTATTATAAATTTGCAAATTTGACAGTTCTGACTAGTGCACTCTGGGGCATTGCGACTAGCGAAGTCTGAGGGCAAATTCACAGATCCCGCCAGATGTCGTAGGTTCACACCATAACGACTGACAGTAGACAAGAAAGACGTGACTCTTGGACTGGACGAAAACTCACCTCTGCACAACCTCTCAATAGAACGAACACAAGGCAAACTGTCTGTTAAAACACATGTTTGGCACTTGGATTGAATAATGTAGGGACTGAAATGCTTTACTGCAGCATTGATAGATAAAGCCTCTATCTCGCAAGGTAGCCACGTCACTTGATGCTTCCGTAGTTTGGCACTGAAGAAACCGGCTAAATGTAGGCTATTGTTTCGGGTAACATACATAGTGGCACCTATGCCTCTCTGAACTACAGAGCCATCCGTAACAATCCAAATTTGATCGTCCGGCCTCGGTAATACTATTGACTTGTGGTTGAGAAGAGCTTTCTGTGCAGCCGTAAATTGGTTATGTAACTCATCACTCCACGAAATTTTGTCCTGTCCAGGGCGACCAGCTATAGCGTCTTCAAGCTGAGAGAGGTATCGTGATGTATTGGGGATCACTCTGCCCAAAATCTTATAAGCACCAATAAAACTTCGCAAACCCTTGACAGTTTCAGGAGTAGTACAAGTACACAAGGCTGATAATTTGTGTTTGCTTGCTGAAAGTGTGCCATTCGACCATGTCCAACCCAAGATAGTAGTTGTCGTAGGACATATGATTGTCTTTGTTGGCGATAATTTCAGGTTTGCTTTGTCTAGTGCTGTCAAAACACGCTTCCAATTTTCAAAGAGAGCTGACAGAGTGTCTGCACCACAATAAAGGTCATCAGCGAGCTTAGCTACAATGCCGTCTTCTAGACATTCACCTAGTACGCGGCACATGACCTCCTCAAGTGCTGTTTCAGAGCCTGGCATTCCCATCGCGGTCCTTGTATACACTCGTACACCCTTGAATGGTGTAACTACACCACAATATTTCATAGAGTCCTTGCTCAAGGGTATCTGGTAAAAAGCACTGGTCAGGTCGGTTACAATTAAATATTTCCACGGTGCAATAGTGCGCAAAATGGTGTCTACATCTGGCATTAAAGATGGCTGTGGTTTGCTGTACCTTGCTACCTCACTGAAAGCGGTAACTAGTCTGTAACCGCCCTGCGCCTTCTTCACTAAAAATGAGGGGTTCAAGTATTCGACACTAACTTCAACATCTTCTGGACGAGCAAAAACACCTTTTTCTTCCAGGTCATCAAACTTAGCCTGTAACTCAACAAGCTTGTCTCTTGCATATTGAGGTACTCTTCCTTTACGTTGCGGCGGTAGTGTGGGGCCCATGTTAACTTTTGCTTCGAAAGGTCCGCATGCTCCATTATATCCAGAAATGTCTCCATTGAAAACACTCTCATACAGGGTATGAAGGGAATGAAATTGAACTTTTATGTCATTGGGTAAAATGTTGTCAGGGTCCATATCAATGCTTTTTGATGAGGATTTCTCAATGCATACTGGTTCACACAAGGTAGGTTCAGACACAACGTTATTTAATACCATTGGGATAGTTGGAAGCACCTGGCAAAAATGATCGTGCTTGCCTAGCTTTTGTGGAATCCCAGAATCATTTAGGATTCTAATCTTTCCATCAATGGCATCTATTATCTGTGGGGTGGGCCAGGAACCGTTTGTGTTGACACAGTCAGATCTGGGCTCTAAAGCAAGAATTGTGTCTGGTGTTTCTGTCGAGGGTAACTGTACCTCAATGTAATCCCCTGGCCACACAATGGTATTGGAAGAAGATACTCGTAAAACATACGGACGTTTTGTTAAACCATCTGCATGTTTACTGTCACTAGATGAAGCAGAAGGGCCATATAATATTGGTGGATCAGATGCTATCCTGATTTCATGCTTCGATGGTCGGAGAGATATATCGTTCGCTTCCATGAAGGGGATACCACCTAGTACATCGACATCAAACTTGTCTACAACTAATGCATCAAAAGACAGCTGCCTGCAGCCCCTGGTGAACTTGATATGTACCTCACCTACGGTAGGAAGAGGGGTCATGCCATCAGCCTGAATAGCTGTCTGAGAGGCACTCATTACATGGATACCCAACTTTTTCGCAACTGAGAGCTTCATAATGTTAAGTTCAGCACCAGAATCAAGAGTTATTGTGGGGGTGTTATGCCCATAGAACACTTTAAGGGTTGGGGATCTTTTGGCACTGACACGACGGGTTGCTGGAGTAACCCGTAACATGCTTTTACTTTGATCCTCTTCACTGTTATAGCTATCGTCAGGATCTACAGCCTCCTCGCTTGTGTTCTCTTCAATGGTCTGTCTTATTTTGCCCATGTAGAGTTTGTCAGCCTCAGGTAAGAATTTACATGCACTTAAGAAGTGTTGAAATCGAGGGCGGCCGGCCTGTTTACACAAAGGACAAACAGGTCCATTGCGCTTTGTTTTGACAAAGTCCTTTGATTTCTGCATGGCTGTCCTCAGCACCTTAGAGTCTTGCATTGAAACCAACTCATCTAAAAGACTATCCATGGCAACAGATATCTCTGGCTTGATAGAAGCAATAGTCTTAGATCGAAGCTCTGTTCCATATCGCTGTCTAATCAAAGCAGGAAGGCCAGGGTTGATTGCACGCAACCACATTAAAACGATAATGTTTTCAAGTGACGGGGACATTTCCTCGTCCGAGTCTATATTTACTCCGTGATGAGTGATGTTACCGTCTCGCTTTAACAAATTATCCTCAACAAAACTTGTAATACGCTGAAAGAGATCTTCAGGTCTCTCTTCAGGCTCAAGTTTAATGTCATTCAAATCTAGAAAATGAGCACCTGACTGTTGGAACCCAAAGTGTGAGCGTATTGTCTGCCAAATAAATTGAATCGAAGTAGAGTTTTTCACAATTGAATTTCTACTTATCACTGGGCAATAGTTTGCAATCTGACCAAGCATTAGTTCAAGATGAGTAACCTTTTGCTGGGCAGATCGTCTTGAAGCCTGTGGGATGTTTTCGCCATCATTTGCCAAACCACGTAGAGCCTGAGTTGGAGTTTTCTTCAGCCAGGTGAAACCGTCAACGAGGAATGGAGCAAAATTAGCATCAAGCGACAAGGTATATTCAAGATTTTGCCTCCAAGACTCAAAGGAAGTTATGGTTTCGCTTTTTGTCAAGCACCACTGTTTAGGTGCACGTGTTGCCATATTTAAGATTACAAGTCCACTGATAAAGGAGAAATCAGCGTCAATCTGGAATGTTTTGGCTCAGAAATAGCCTTACTGTTCAGAATGAAGCGTCGGTTCGTATTTAGCCGCTGCCACCACGCCAGTAGTTAGTAGGAGCCTTAGGATTGACAGACAAGATAATCTTCGGCAAAACGTTTATTGAACAACTTCAATGAA
>VMBQ01002161.1:60241-109623 GCA_007657795.1 Dreissena rostriformis
GAAGTAGGGGTCTGCGTTTAGGTTTCAAAATCTGCGTTTAGGTTTCGAAAAATGCTCATAACTTCTATGTCCCTTGAGATATAACCTTCATATTTGGTATGCATGTGTATATGGACAAGGCCTTTCCATACGCACACAAATTTTGACCGTCGGTCTTTCTGTGTGTCTGTCCGAAAACTTTAACGTTGGTCATAACTTTTGCAATATTGAAGATAGCAACTTGATATTTGGCATGCATGTGTATCTCATGAAGCTGCACATTTTGAGTGGTGAAAGGTCAAGGTCATCCTTTAAGGTCAAAGGTAAAAAAATAATAATAAAAAAATGTATGTGCATCTCATGGAGCTGCACATTTTGAGTGGTGAAAGGTCAAGGTCGTCCTTCAAGGTCAAAGGTCTTTTTTTTTTCTATTTTTTTCAAAGCGGCGAAGTAGGGGGCATTGTGTTTCTGACAAACACATCTCTTGTTGTCTTTATAGACATTTGACATTGAGAATTTGCTATTGTCTGTCTGTAGATATTTAACATTGTTATGAAGCTTTTTTTTGTCACTAGATATTTTACTTTGGAACTAAGCTGTTTTTTGGAACTAAACTTTTGTTTTTCTTTAGATATTTGACATTGGTACAGCGCTGTTTTCTGAGAAGTTGGTCAAGGCTCTCACCTCAGCCGCCCTTGTGAACACTGTACTGGAGAAGGTTGCCCTGCTCACCAACACACGCCTCACCCAGGAGGACGGCAGGTACATGCTGTGTGGCAAACTGGAGGACCTACTAGCGGCCAAACAGCTGGTCATGAAGGTACGATACACATTGTATACCCATGGCATATTATCCACCAATTGGGGAATTAGGCTGTTGCCCTTACAGGTGGGAAATTTATAATTATTTAAATTCTTTTTTATATACTAAAAATCTGTTACTTAAAAATCTATTTCATAAATTATATATCCTTAATGAAATTCAACACAGGCACTGTTTTAATAGCATTTTAATACTTGTTCACCTGAAGTTGAAATACCATAATCAATCTTTTTATGACTAATTTTTGGACACTTGGTAATAAATCACTTAATTTTCAAACAGCTGCATTCTGTCAGAGTTCTATAAACTTTAATTAATCTGTTGCAAGATCACACACGTTTGTAAACGCAATAACAAGGCCTTTAAGTATAATAAAAAGCAATGAAGAAATCCTGTTGATATTGCGGAAGAAACTGTGTGATATGAATGTGTGTTATAAGCGTGAGAAGCCTTGCCTGGTGATAGTAATTGTCTTTATTTATAAGTTAGCTATTATTTGAGTCTTTTATTATGCCCCTAAAGGTTGGCATATAGTGATCACACTGTCCATCCGTCTGTTACACTTTGTGTTTAGGTTTCGAAAAATGTGGAAAAACACTTTGCGTTTAGGTTAAGAAAAATGTGGGAAAAGGGGGCATATGTCATCCTATGGTAACAAGCCTTGTTTTACTAATTGCAGCATTTCATTCGAGCCTCTCTCTGTGAAAAGGGGGTTAAATGCATGTGCGTAAAGTTTTGTCCCAGATTAGCCTGTGCAGTCTGCACAGGCAAATCAGTGATGACACTTTCCGCCTACACTGGATTTTCATCAAGAACAGTCTTTCTTTAAAAGTAAAATACAATAAAAGCGGAAAGTGTGGTCCCTGATAAGCATCGCAGACTTAACAGGCTAATCTGGGACGAAACTTTACGCACATGCATTAAACCCCCTTTTCACAGAGCAAAGCTGATGTAAATGATACAATGTGTTTTGCGATTTGCAGACAGTTGAAGGTTCAGAGTCAGATGCTGAGCAGGAAATTTCACCGTCTCCTGAAAGGAAGTCTGGAAGGTCTGCAAAGAAGTCCACACAGTCCACAGTGGAAGAGACCCCAAAAGCCACCGGCAAAGGGAGAGGAAAAGGCAAGAAAGAAGCTATTGTTGAACAGAAAAGAACCCCTGGCAGACCAAAGAAAAAGGTGGACAGCTTTCCGTACTCAGAAATAGAAGAAATCATAGAAGCATCAAAGAAAACAGAAAAAGGAAAGAAAGGACGCGGTAGACCACCCACAAAATTACCGCTTCCAAAACCAGGGCAATCGAAACAGGCAACACAGAAGGCAGCTACGCCATCCACCCCAGGACGGTACGGTACAAGGGGAGTGAAGCGTGACTACCTGGAGATGAGTAGGGGCCTGGCGGAGGTGAAACAGGAAGTGATCAGTGACGAGGAGCTGGGGGAAGGGTCTGAGGAGGAGGAGGAGGTGGCGGCCCAAATCTGGAAATCTGGGGCACTGACTGGGGCCAAGAGGGGCAGACCTAGGGTAGGTGTGAACACACAGATTTTGTATACATCTATTTGTATATTGTATTTTGAAAGCAAACATTTAAAAAAAAGAATATTGCTGCTGAAAGTTGAAAGATGAAAATTGGTGTCAAATTACTGACATAGATTTGGGAGGTCTCCACTTCAAACCATATTAAATCAATGAAATTAAAAAAGTGCCACCAAAATTAACATTAATGTCATGAAGAAAATCCGTACCACTAAAGTTAACATTAATCTTATATAAAAATGTGTTAAATAATATTCACTGTTCTTAAAAAGTTTTGTGAACATGGGGTCAGGATAGACTGCAAAACTGACAGGCTAATTTGGGGATAACTTTTTACACACATGCATTAAATTAAGCCAGGTTTCTCACTCCCTGCCTACTACATATTATGTGTACCTTTCAGAAGCAGCCATTGGAAGATGTAGATGAGGATGAGAGCATTGAGAGCCTGGATGACAGTGAACAAGAGGAGTTGGACCAGGTAAGCATTTCTTTCAGAAACACATTTGAGCCGCGCTCTGTGAAAAGGGGGTTTAATGCATGTGCGTAAAGTTTCATCCCAGTCCGCACAGGCTAATCATGGACGACACTTTCCGCTTTTATTGTATTTTTCGTTTAAAGGAAGACAGTTCTTGACGAAAATCCAGTTCAGGCATTAATGTCATCCCTGATTAGACTTTAGTGGACTGGGAGGACACTTCACGCAGATGCATAAAAAACCTTTTCACAGAGCAAGGCTCATATCTCAAGTGTTGAATAAAACCATTTATTGATTGCTTTAACTGAGATGCATTGTGATTGATTTAGAGGAAAAGTTACATGGCAATATTAACCTGTAATACTTTTTTTCTAAGCTGAAAACACTCAACAATTGTCAATATATAATACAAACAGTTATACACGTTTTTGCCATGAACATATCAAAGATAACATGTTGACTTCAACATCCTCTAAGTGAAGAATGTTGCGTTTGTTGGCATTGGCATCATGTTATTTTGCACAAAAGCCTAGTTTCTGTCTAGAATATCTTCAAATTCAACACTAAGGGCAATTAAATAGTTGCAGGTGCTTGTGATTTTCAATGACAAGTTTTCAATAAACAATAGCTTGGGAGGTTATGGTCAATAGCTGGGGGAAAGATAAACAATCGCCGGGGAGGAGATAACCAATATCTGGGGAGGAGATAAACAAAAGCTGGGGAGGAGAGAGATAAATAATAGCTGGGGAGGAGATAACCAATATCTGGGGAGGAGATAAACAATCGCTGGGGAGGAGATATCCAATATCTGGGGACAAGATAAACAATAGCTGGGGAGGAGATAAATAATAGCTGGGGAGGAGATAACCAATATCTGGGGAGAAGATAAACAATAGCTGCGGGAGGAGATAAACAATCGCGGGGGAAGAAATAACCAATATCTGGGGAGGAGATTAACACTAGCTGGGGAGGAGATAAACAATATGTTGGGAGGAGATATCCAATAGCTAGTGAAGAGATAACCAATAGCTGGGGAAGAGATAAACACAAGTTGGGGAAGACATAACCAAAAGCATGGGAGGTGATGGACAATAGCTGGGGAATAGATAAACAATAGCTAGGGAGGAGATAAACAATAGCTGGGGAAGAGATAACCAAAAGCTGGGGAAGAGATAACCAATAGCATGGGAGGTGATAAACAATAGCTGAGGAGGAGATAACCAATATCTGGAGAGGAGATAAACAATAGCTGGGGAGGAGATAACCAATATCTGGGGAGGAGATAAACAATCGCTGGGGAGGAGATAAGCAATAGGTGGGAAGGAGATAACCAATATCTGGGGAAGAGATAAACAATAGCTTGGGAGAAGATAAGCAATTGCTGGGGAGGAGATAACCAATATCTGGGGAGGAGATAACCAATATCTGGGGAGGAAATAAATAAAAGCTGGGGTGTAGATCACCAATATCTGGGAAGGAGATAAACAATAGCTGGGGAGGAGATGCACAATCGCTGGGGAGGAGATAACCAATATCTGGGGAATAGATAATCAATAGCTGGGGAAGAGATAACCAATAGCATGGGAGGTGATAAACAATAGCTGTGGAGGAGATAAACAATAGCTGGAGAGGAGATGAAAATAGCTGGGGAAGAGATAACCAATAGCTGGGGAGGTGATAAACAAAAGCTTTGGAGGAGATGAACAATAGCTGGGGAATAGATAAACAAAAGCTGGGGAAGAGATGAACAATAGCTGGGAAAGAGATACACAATACCTGGGGAAAAGATGAACAATAGCTGGGGAAGAGATAACCAATAGCTGTGGAGGTGATAAACAAAAGCTGGGGAGGAGATAAACAACGGTTGTGTAGGAGATAAACACTAGCTGGGGAATAGATAAACAAAAGCTGGAGAAAAGATGAACAATAGCTTGAGGAAGGGATAACCAATAGCAGGGGAGGTAATAAACAATAGCTGTGGAGGAGATAAACAATAGCTGGGGAGGTGATAAACAATAGCTGGGGAGGAGATAAACAAAAGCTTGGGAATAGATAAACAAAAGCTGGGGAAGAGATGAACAATAGTTGGGAAGGATATGAACAATAGCTGGGGAAGAGATAAACAAAAGCTGCGGAAGAGATAAACAATGGGTTGGGAATAGATAAACAAAAGCTGTGAAAGAGATAAAAATAGTTGAGGAATAAATAAACAATAGCTGGGAAGGAGATGAACAATAGCTGGGTAGATAAACAATAACTGTGGAAGAGATAACAATAGGTTGGGAATAGATAAACAATAGATGGGAATGAGATAAACAAAACTGCGGATGCGATAAACAATAGCTGAGTAGATTAACAATAGCTGTGAAAGAGATAAATGATAGATGAGAAGGAGATGAACAATAGCTGGGGAAGAGATAAAAAAGCTGTGAAAGAGATAAACAATAGGATAAATAAACAAGAGATGGGAAGGAGATCAAAAAAACTGCGGATGAGATAAACAATAGCTTAGAAATTGATAAACAAAAGCTGGGGAATAGAGAACAAAAACTGTTGAGGAGATAAACAATAGCTGGCGAGTTGATGATCAATAGCTGGGGAGGAGATAAACAAAAGTTGGGAAGAGATCAATAAAAGCTGGGTAAGAGATAAACAATAGCTAAGGAATTGATAAACAATAGCTGGGGAGTTGATGAACAATAGCTAGGGAGGAGATTAACCATAGATAGGGAGGAGATGAATACAGGCTAGGGAGGAGATGAACAAAAGCATTGGAAGAAATAAACGGTAGGTGTGAAAGAGATCAACAATAGCTGGGTAGATGAACAATAGCTGGGGATGAGATAAACAATAGCTTTGGAAGAGATTAACAATATGTTGGGAATGGAAAAACAATAGCTGGGAAGGAGATGAACAATAACTGGGTAAGAGATAAACAATAGCTGGGGAGGAGATAAACAAAAACTGGGGAATAGCTAAACAAAAGCTGGGGACGATTCAATAAATAGCTGGTGAGATATAAACAATAGCTGGTGAGGAGATAAACAATAGCTGGGGACGAGATAAACATTTCCTGGGTAGATAAACCATAGCTGGGGAAGAGATTGACAATAGCTCGGGGGCAGATAAATAAAAGCTTTGGGAGAAATAAACGATAGCTGTGGGAGAGATAAACAATATCTGGGGAGAATAATAAAAGCTGAGGAGGAGATAACACTAGCTGGGAAGGAGATAAACAATAGCTCAGGAGGAGATCAACAATAGCTGGAGAGGAGATCAACAATAGCTGGGGAAGAGATGATTAATAACTGGGGTGGAGATACACAATATCTGGGAAGGAGATAAACAATAGCTCAGGAAGAGATAAACACTAGCTGGGGTGGAGATAAACAATAGCTCAGGGGAGATAAACAATAGCTGGGGATGAGATGAACAATAGTTGGGGAGGAGATAAACAATTACTGGGGAGGAGATGAACAATAGCTGGGGATGAGATAACCAATAGCTGGGGAAGAGATGAACACTAACTGGGGAAGAGATGAACAATAGCTGGGGAAGAGATTAATAATAGCTGGGGAGGGCTCAATAGCTGGGGAGGAGGTTTTTTGTGGCAAAACATAGATTTGTCTATTTTTAGTCATTTACAAAAACACAAATTTTAGGTGTTTAGGATGTGGTCAACATTTTAAAAATAAATATCAAATCATAGAATGTCATAGGTGTGTATCACATTTTCTTCTAGTTCTCTGACAACCAAGATGAACTTAGCAAAGAGTGCAAAGAGATGGACAATGAGGAATTACCTGTTGTAGAGAACAATGTAGCGTCTGAGAAAAGTAAAGTGATTCTACTGTCCCTGAGTCAAATGATCGAGGATGATAACAAGGCGTAAGATGGAGAAATGAGCAAGATTACAGACTCAAATTGACAGTTGGGGGAATTAAATAGTTGCGGTTGCTTGTGATTTTCAATCAAAGGTTTTCAATCAACAATAGGTGGGGAGTAGATAAACAGTTTCTGGAAAAGAGATAAACAAAGGCTGTGGAAGAGCTAAACAATAGGTTGGGAAGTGATGAACAATAGTTGTGGAAGAGATAAACAGGAGGTTGGGAAGAGATAAACAGTGGGTTGGGAAGAGATAAACAGTAGGTTGGGAAGAGATAAACAATAGCTGGGAAGGAGATAAACAAAAGTTGTTGAAGAGATAAACAATAGCTGGGAAGGAGATAAACAAAAGTTGTTGAAGTGATAAACAATAGGTTGGGAAGTGATAAATAATAACTGTGGAAGAGATGAACAATAGGTTGGGAAGTGATAAACAATAACTGTGGAAGAAATAAACAATACCTGGCAATAGATAAACAAAAGCTGGGAAGGAGATACAAAATAGCTTGGGAGTAGTTTTTTGTAGAAAAAGCATAGGTCTGTATATTTTTAGTCATTAACAAAACACATATGTTTAAGATGTATAGGATGTGGTTATCTTTTTTTTTTATAAATATCTAATCATAGAATGTCATAGGTATGTATCACATTTTCTTCTAGTTTTCTAACAACCAAGATGACATCAACGAAGAGAACGGAGAGATGGAAAATGAGGAATTACCTGTTGTAGAGAACAATGTAACGTCTGAGAAAAATAAAGTGATTCTACTGTCCCCAAGTCAAATGATCGAGGATGATGACAATGATAACAAGGCGTCAGGTGGAGGAATGAGCAAGATTACAGACTCGACTGTACAGAATCTCAAGACATCCAATGTGAAGTCATCAATCCCACTTATCTCAAAGGTTGGGATCCGGATGGTGAAAGTCGGGAGCCGGAAAGCGAATGAGGAAGAGAAAGTGGCCATGGAGAAAGAAATGGAAAAAGTTGCACAGAGCCTGAAAGGCGATAACCTGAGATGCTCACTTTGTGATGAGTATCAGGCAGAGACTTTTTCTGAGCTCACAAATCATTTGAAAACGTTCCACCATGTATACGAGCCACCCCGTTGCGATGTATGTGAGATGGATTTCGACAATTGCCAGTCACTGGCCAATCATATTGAGAAAAAACATGGTCCTAAGATGAAGCAAGGCTTGACGGCTCAGGCGAGTAAAGTTCATGTTAATGGGGAAACACCGTCTAAAGAGAAGAAATATGATTGCGAGACCTGCCATTTCAAAACCAACTCAAGGAGTGACCTCTGGGAGCATAAAAAGTACAAGCACAACGAGACCATAGAGTGCAAGTCCTGCAACATGGTCTTTGTCAACTATCAGACTCTGAAGAACCACAATGAGGCCAAGCATGTCGATGACGGGGAGCTAAACTGTGAGATCTGCAACAAACACTTCACAAGCAGACTGTCTCTCTCCCGTCACCTGAAACTGCACAACTCTGGCGAGTACACCTGCACTCACTGTAATAAGAAGATCTCTACGAAGGCCTCGTTTGAGGATCACCTGGAGACGCATAAACCTGAGAGTGAACGACAGTACCGCTACCACTGCGCATTCTGTGGCAAGGGCTTCAGGGTGAAAACCAACTACGAAGATCATCTCAATAAACACACAGGTATTTGTGATGTTGCATTACATTGTCAACTGATTTCCTTTTATTTCAAAAGGCCTTATAATTCCCATCTAACAAACAATGAAACAACACGTAACCCATTGATTTCCTTCATTTTATAGAATTTAAACTTAAATATTAAATATGGTATTATAGAAAACTTAAATCGAGAGGATATAATAATAAAACTAAACAAAGCCTCCTTTTTAAGTTGTTAGCATAGTTTTGTCTATTGAACGTGAGGTATCACCCATTGTCCAATAAAATATGTTTTCACAATACTTACACTTTCATGTGTTTTATTTTATCGCCAGGGAATCGGCCGTACAATTGTGACCAGTGCCCCAAGTCATTTGGTTTCCGCAGCATGCTCAAGAAGCACAAGACCTTCATGCACTCGGCAGAGCGCCCATTCAAGTGCGGCTACTGTATGAAGGGATTCAAGTTCATGAACCTCTTGAAGAACCACATGACCATCCACACAAACGTGAGCAAACACACGTGTTTCTACTGCAACAAGATATTCTCCACGGCGTCCTCTCTGAAATTCCACATGAGGAAATGCTCCCAGGTGCAGAAGCCCTCCACTGAGGCCGCACAGCAGTCTGGCATGGTGGTGATATACCCCAGCGGTCAGGGAATCATAACCGCGTCCGAATCCCCGATGGTTGACATGGGCGGTATAGGGCCGATGGGCATACCCGTCATTGCCGCCTCACAGGTCCCCTTCCTGCCTGGTGAACAGAATGTGGTGATCACTGAATCTTCAGGACAAGTTCTCTCCGGCGATAGCCAGCTGGTTGTCCCGGATGAAGGCATTGTCATGGATACGAATGTGGTCACCATGGAGGTAACTGATCAGTTGACTGATGCTGTAACGACGGTGGATGCTACGTCCCAATTCAGAGAATTGGCTACACAGCTGGAGTTATTTGCCTGTAGCGAGTGCAGTGCGACCTTTCAGACCTATGGTGAGGCAGAGACTCACATTACCACGGCCCATTGTGCCATTCCCCTCACCAATATGTAGTGGCAACCTCTAGGGAAAGATCTGGGATAAAAAAGGTATAGGGTGCTTCTAAAAAGGATTTGCCAATTTCAAGTAATTTCTTAGTCCAGGACATCATCTGCCTTTCCCAAAATTAGCCAAATGCTAGACCTAAACAAGTTTGGATTAAGCGATTTGAACTTGCCTGTAGGATCTTTTTCTCCCAAAAACCTTATAAAATATAAAAGAGAACAATTCTATAATGAAAATGTTCACTGGCTAAAGAAAATTTCGAGCCACGAAAGCATTGTTAATTATATACTTGTAATTTTGGTTTTTATGCATTTGCATTTTAATATTTTCATAAATATAAATTAAATTAAAAACAATTGTCATGAATTTTGTTTCGGCAAGTCCAGAGGGATAGCAAAAAGGAGCAAGATCTATTTCAGCCTAAATATTTCCTTTACTCACACTACTCACCCTAAATCTTTCCCTTAAATCTTGTATTATCCTTTAAAACTAGAATAGCCGGTCATGCTTTTGTAAACCTGAAGCATTTAGTTGAAGTGATGTCCAGGATCAGCACAAATTAAGGCAGGATGACGTTCTTCAACTTCAGTGGATTTATTTAAAAAAAAACAAAAAAAAAACTTACAACAAAATTTACCATTAGATCGCAAAGTGTCCTCTTACATTTCCTTGTAAGGACTGCAAAGAACGATCTTGCAGTTGGATTATTTCATCATTCATGAAGATGACTATTCTCACTTTCAATAGTTGACACTGTTGTAATTTGGTCAATATTACAACATAACTAGTATAACTAGTATTATTGAAATAATATTTTGTATAGCTTGTGTTCATGTTTCATGTGTTGCATGTTTTTTCTGTATACTTGCCAGTAAAAATGCTGTCTTAAAAGTTTAACTGTTGTACCATTCGTCTGAAAGCATATTTTTTATGCACGTGTAGTCAGCAAATATTTAAACCCATTTTCTGGGCTCGCTTTAAAATACACTTTACATGTTTTCCACAATACTTTGCCACAGTAGGCTAAAGAAAAACACATTGAAATACCACAATACTTTGCCGCAGTAGGCTAAAGAAAAACACATTGAAATACCACAATACTTTGCCACAGTAGGCTATAGAAAAACACATTGAAATACATGGAGACTCAAGATGAAGATCAATCTGTGTATGAAATATGCAAGAAAAAATTACCTGAATACAACTGAAGTGTAAATAGTACTAAATACTAATAGCTGTGTATATATTGGCATATTCATTATACATGTATGATGTGCTTCTTTCGGATGTTTGTGTGTACGCCCCCAGTTTCAAGAGAGGGTTGGGATAGAGTGTTCATGTTGGTCGTACTTCCTTCCATCTTTCTGCTGGTTTTTTTTTGTCGCGTGTAACTCCGGAAGTATCGGTATTGCTGCTAGAGGGATAAAACTTTACAAACATGTTAACCAGCACGTATACCTGCGCACCTCCATATTTTGTTTCCCCCTTTTTTTCGACATAACTTTGATTATGGCCTATTTTTAGCAAGAAAAAAAGGGCATTTTAAACTTGTCGCTGATATTAACTCAGATAATAATGCTGGCTAAGGAATGGCTTCACAAACATTAACCAGCATGTGAACATGCGCGCCTCCATAATTTGGTTTGGAGGTTTTCGATGGTCCTATGAAACTTACTAAGAACATTGGTTCTTATGATTGAAAATGGTTTGGTTAGTAGAAAAAACATGGCCGCAAGGGATTGGGCAGTTTTATTTATATGGCTAATGTTACACTTTGCGAACATTCTGAAAGTCACATTGTTTACCCAATCATGAAACTTGCGTAGAACACTTGTTCTTAACATCTAAGCCATGGCTCCGATTCTTTGGAGAAAAAAAAACAAGGCCAATAGGGGTCAGGGCAGTTTTGCTTATATGGCTGTAGTGAAGCATTGGGAACACGAACGAAGTCGCAGTTTTGTCCGATCATCATGAAATTTCATGCCAGAGACCCGTGTAAAACAGGGATGCGCAATCGCGATATATCTTGTTATTTCACGCGTAAAAAAATACAGGTGCATAAGAATTTGATGATTTTGATAAATTTAAATCTGACTGCATCGGTTATTTGTTTGAATGAAAGTGATTGTACGTGATTTCGCTTATTTAACATGTTTTAATAAAATGTATTGACATCTGTGCATGCGTTTTTGTGTGTGTTTTTTTTAGAAAGAATTCGTAAATTAGTAGGTTTTACCAACAGTATGCAAATCTGGGCCGAACTATCGGACCATGTGGCCGAACTATCGGACCATGTGGCCGAACTATCGGACCCTGTGGNCCAATGGTAACATAAATGTTCGGTTGAATTTAGAATTCAGAAGCACTTTGCATTGTAGCAGGAGGGTTGGTGTCTCTATATTGACCGACGTACGCACAATGTGTTCAATAAAGGAGACATGCAACACTATTGCAATTTATAACACATTCGTAAAAAGTATATAATACGATAGGAAATGAAGTTGTTCTATAAACAAAATAATGTCACCATGTTGTGTATGTTTGTGTTCATTTCGTTATCAGGTGTGTGGTTTCTTATTTTTCAACTAGACACACAGGCACATACACACATAATAAACAATGAATATTGAAATTCCATGCTTTATATTGTAAGGAGCGACCCAAGACCTGGTTTGTACATCGAGGAATATTTTGTTACTTAAAGACATGTATTGCGACTGTTCCATAACGTTTCACACATATGCATTTATTAATATTAATATATGGAAATGAAATAGTCACACATGATTTTCAGTGCGAGTATTTTCTAGTTCACTTTTAACAAAACAACTGGCGATTCGTATAGTGTGTAGAGGCACCCCACTTTACCTTTCAACAGTATTAATGTTGTGCAAATGCGAACAGAACTGGGGTTTTTTAACATTAATGAATGCCTTCTGAAAATATTGCTATCATCTTACCGTTGAAAAAAAATGTGAAAACAAAACAGTGTTCTAATTAAAAGTGTATATTCAATTACATTCGTTTTATTCGAAAGCCAATTGTAAACGTCTTTAATTAGGATTGCTAAAGTAATAAGGCATGCCAACTAGAAGCTAAGTCGTCTTCCTGCAGCTTGTATTACCTACAGCACTAAAATTTAAATGGAATCTATTTAAATTCGTACAAAATCCTTAAATCGATGTTTTTTTTGTATACTTAAATGCGCTTAACTATAACATATTGAAAATGTTTACTGAAATATTATCTTAACTACGACTTAAAGCAGTATATGTATATACGATCTGTTTATATGTTCAGATGTGTTCATACGTCACATAGACACATTTTTTATGTCTACAACAAACACGAGTAGACAAGTCTGTATCGGCGTAAATTGGGTCGTTTTGAATTAAAATAAAATAATCTATGATAAGTGATTTAGTTAAATGATAGTTGATATATTTGATATATTTTATGTAACATTTAAGAGTAATACTCATATATGTGGCCATAGCTTCATGAATAATATCCCGTTGATATATTTATTATGGCATGTCATTTCAAATTCCAGCTGCGCCCTTTGTGTATGTTCGTCCAGTATAGACCACATTTGCTGCAACATTTGTCATTTGGGACAATGTCCATATCTGCCACCTTTGCTGACGCTATACAGTTGTCCCAATGGTAACATAAATGTTCGGTTGAATTTAGAATTCAGAAGCACTTTGCATTGTAGCAGGAGGGTTGGTGTCTCTATATTGACCGACGTACGCACAATGTGTTCAATAAAGGAGACATGCAACACTATTGCAATTTATAACACATTCGTAAAAAGTATATAATACGATAGGAAATGAAGTTGTTCTATAAACAAAATAATGTCACCATGTTGTGTATGTTTGTGTTCATTTCGTTATCAGGTGTGTGGTTTCTTATTTTTCAACTAGACACACAGGCACATACACACATAATAAACAATGAATATTGAAATTCCATGCTTTATATTGTAAGGAGCGACCCAAGACCTGGTTTGTACATCGAGGAATATTTTGTTACTTAAAGACATGTATTGCGACTGTTCCATAACGTTTCACACATATGCATTTATTAATATTAATATATGGAAATGAAATAGTCACACATGATTTTCAGTGCGAGTATTTTCTAGTTCACTTTTAACAAAACAACTGGCGATTCGTATAGTGTGTAGAGGCACCCCACTTTACCTTTCAACAGTATTAATGTTGTGCAAATGCGAACAGAACTGGGGTTTTTTAACATTAATGAATGCCTTCTGAAAATATTGCTATCATCTTACCGTTGAAAAAAAATGTGAAAACAAAACAGTGTTCTAATTAAAAGTGTATATTCAATTACATTCGTTTTATTCGAAAGCCAATTGTAAACGTCTTTAATTAGGATTGCTAAAGTAATAAGGCATGCCAACTAGAAGCTAAGTCGTCTTCCTGCAGCTTGTATTACCTACAGCACTAAAATTTAAATGGAATCTATTTAAATTCGTACAAAATCCTTAAATCGATGTTTTTTTTGTATACTTAAATGCGCTTAACTATAACATATTGAAAATGTTTACTGAAATATTATCTTAACTACGACTTAAAGCAGTATATGTATATACGATCTGTTTATATGTTCAGATGTGTTCATACGTCACATAGACACATTTTTTATGTCTACAACAAACACGAGTAGACAAGTCTGTATCGGCGTAAATTGGGTCGTTTTGAATTAAAATAAAATAATCTATGATAAGTGATTTAGTTAAATGATAGTTGATATATTTGATATATTTTATGTAACATTTAAGAGTAATACTCATATATGTGGCCATAGCTTCATGAATAATATCCCGTTGATATATTTATTATGGCATGTCATTTCAAATTCCAGCTGCGCCCTTTGTGTATGTTCGTCCAGTATAGACCACATTTGCTGCAACATTTGTCATTTGGGACAATGTCCATATCTGCCACCTTTGCTGACGCTATACAGTTGTCCCAATGGTAACATAAATGTTCGGTTGAATTTAGAATTCAGAAGCACTTTGCATTGTAGCAGGAGGGTTGGTGTCTCTATATTGACCGACGTACGCACAATGTGTTCAATAAAGGAGACATGCAACACTATTGCAATTTATAACACATTCGTAAAAAGTATATAATACGATAGGAAATGAAGTTGTTCTATAAACAAAATAATTTCACCATGTTGTGTATGTTTGTGTTCATTTTTGTTATCAGGTGTGTGGTTTCTTATTTTTTAACTAGACACACAGGCACATACACACATAATAAACAATGAATATTGAAATTCCATGCTTTATATTGTAAGGAGCGACCCAAGACCTGGTTTGTACATCGAGGAATATTGTGTAACTTAAAGACATGTATTGCGACTGTTCCATAACGTTTCACACATATGCATTTATTAATATTAATATATGGAAATGAAATAGTCACACATGATTTTCAGTGCGAGTATTTTCTAGTTCACTTTTAACAAAACAACTGGCGATTCGTATAGTGTGTAGAGGCACCCCACTTTACCTTTCAACAGTATTAATGTTGTGCAAATGCGAACAGAACTGGGTTTTTTTAACATTAATGAATGCCTTCTGAAAATATTGCTATCATCTTACCGTGAAAAAAAATGTGAAAACAAAACAGTGTTCTAATTAAAAGTGTATATTCAATTACATTCGTTTTATTCGAAAGCCAATTGTAAACGTCTTTAATTAGGATTGCTAAAGTAATAAGGCATGCCAACTAGAAGCTAAGTCGTCTTCCTGCAGCTTGTATTACCTACAGCACTAAAATTTAAATGGAATCTATTTAAATTCGTAACATTTAAGAGTAATACTCATATATGTGGCCATGTTTGAGAACACAGTGAGACTATGACATTAAAATTGTATATAATCTCTTTAAGTTAAGATGTCCCTTATAAGCTTTAAGCATTTTCAAAATGTTACACACTTTCTTAATAATTGGAAATAACTGATAGTTTCACTGTATGTTATTAAAATTCTTCGCTTTATTTACCGAAGGCAATATTGCAATTCATTTAATTTTATGTTTTAATTAATTAAAAAACATATGCTTCTTACTTAATCGGACTATGTCGTTTTGATAGTATCGATAGAAGTAACCGTAATAATACTAAATAGTTTGTTCGTATAGATCGAACAAATAGTTCTGATTTTGGTATTAATTTAGGAATACAAAGATGCCAGATAGAATAGTCTATTCAGAGAACAAATAATATATTTATGAGAACATGCTCGCTACTTCGTTTCTTTAATTCACTGATGGGCAGTACTTATTTTGTTCGTTTTTGCAGAAGTAAGACATAAGAAATATCTTCTGAAAGACGTTGAATACGAGAGGCGCCCAGATTGTATTTGAACAATATTAATGACTCAGAATAATGATTTCAACAGTACCTTTTTAATTAAGTACGCAATATGAGATCGCCGACATGCGTTACAAATAAGCCTAGACCTTTTTGGCCACGATATGAGAGTCTAATTAATAACATTTAGCTCCAGTTTTCTCTACTCGTCCTTAACAGCCTTTAAAGACCTATAACAGACTTAATTTAACGCTTCTGTAGACGGCGTGTAAGGATTCCCCACATATCATAATCAATTGGAGAAGCTCCGGAGACTTTCGCATACATTCGTCACGGTTAATAAAGTTCACTTACTCCTTGATATGAAACTTGAGGGTCTATTTAGATTTATGACTTGAGGCACTGTCCTGATTTAACATCATTGACTTCCGACCTTCTGGTACCAGTCTCGGAACGTCCTTTCGGAGGTACGGCCTTTATACCTTATTGATATAGAACTAACTATTAAGTTCAGTACGCCTTATCTGTTGTAGCCAAATTTGCGTCGCCCGTGCGACCCACATGAATCGAACATAACCTCACCAGAAGTAAAAAATTCTTCCGTCTTCAACCTCTTAACTTTACGTTTAACTTCCATGATTTAGCCCTTCTTAGTTTTCGCCATGTTCAGTTGATGAACTAAGCTTTTTCTAAGTTAAGCTACCAATGTTTTGGTGATAATGTTAAATATAGTTCCTTTAAAGTTGCCTAACACGTTAGGTCGGTGGATTAACTTTTGGCGATCATATTATTTATTTTTGTCTAATGGTTGAAGACCAAAAACTATTCAGTTAAAAGGAATGAAAATTGCATTTCAGAGAGGTATTAAAATGTGTATTTTATTTAATCACATTTTCTTAGTAAAATTAAGTTACCTGTGTCTTCGGAAGAATATACAATGACATATTTTAAGCCAATGTTATTGTTTAACGAGAGCATCTATAATTCTATACGGTTAGTACACATCTGCTGTAATTATTATATCCCCTTTGTAGGATCACGAACGTATGCGCATATATTCAATAACAAAAGAATTCCAATCAACACACATAAAACTATTTATTTTCAAAATGCAAACGTTATTTTTTTCAAGTTACTCTAACTAGCCTGGTATTGAGTCATTAGCTTTGCTTGCTTTTTTTATCCGTCGGCAATCAATTTATCTATTGAATATAAACCAATATATAAAGGACTTTTGTTTGCTTTCGTTGTAATATTGTTAATAATGTTCTCATTTCAGGGATACATGTAATATGTTTCACGAGCGCTGGCACGAATACTGATATGTAATTGCTCTCCATGTTCCGCGAATTTGTGAATTTAAGAGTCCTTTCTACAACAGCAAATGTGACGCGCACACACGAGTTATGTCCTTTTATCTGTTCAAGCACACCATTTGTAGCAATACGTAGTGTCTGAACGGTTTAGACAGTCCGTACAGCTGCTTAACGTCGCCAACTATTTTCTATGAAGATCAGTTAGAGTACTAAACATTGTCCAAGCCAATGCGCAAACAACGATTTTTATTCGGGCGGTTTATGTTTAAAATCGGGAACGCGTGTGTGTTCCTCGTATAGATCTGCCATCCCAAACATTATGTACCAGTATGCAATCAGTCTGTGTTTAAATTAAGTTGTTTGGGGAGGCCTTATATTACAAGTACAAGCATATTACACACGTGTTCATATTTTTGTATGTCTTCAAACGTCTTACAGGAAACACTCAAACTTACAGCAACAACTATGGTGCTTGTCATGTCCTCAAAAGTTGTATTGATTTGTAGCGCAATTAGATAGTGAGTATTTTTTTTATGATTTACGCTTTAGTATTGCACAGATGTTAATATGAACACTAACATTCTATAAGACCTTTAAGTTCAGTTTAAAGTTGCTTTTATCGGTAGAGGGTTTAAGTGACATGAATTATGCCTGTTAAAAAACCCAAAGGATCAGTTTTTTATAATTTGCATAATTTGCATCCGAATGTAAAAATAAAATATTAATGTTAAAAGAAGTATTGGTTTGCCACGTAAAAGGATTCATACAGTTGGGAGAACAATTATATAAAATACTACACTGAGTTGTCGCTATTTGCACTTCCTTACACAAAAGGGTTGCTAAACATACATATTATCAACTTCGTACATTAGGAATACCAAAAGCCTAATGAAGTTCTTTCGCATATCTTCGTTGTACTCTAAAAAAATATTAATTTGTATCAATTCAATATTGATGATAATTGTTATGTTTCGTTTTGTCAACGCTTAATTTAATATGTACAGCGCACAACCTTGTCCATGTTCTACGGCCGTAACATATGTACTAGCAAAATATGCATTTTCTAAATTTATGTTAAATGTAGTATTACATTACCATTGGTAACTAATGTAGTAATAGCATCCGATCAAGGTGTTTTAATCTAAATAACGATGTATATTGCAATTCCGGTCGTGAAATTTCTAGCAAATTTTGATATTGTTATAAAATGTCAAACTTGTGTATATGTTCAGTCATTGATAAATTAAATGAGCGATACGATGTATTCGTTTGCTTAAATAGATACTTTATCCATAAGTAAAGAGAGCCTGAACGAAAATACAATTCCTTCACACGAGGAGCTGAATATATAGGAGTAATAAAACTCTAGAAACATTTTAAGAGATAAATTCGTATTACCCCTCGGTATTCTCTTGATTCAAAGAAACTGAAATACATATAACGTCTTGGCTGAACAGCCAGTGTAAGGAATGTGGGATATTAACAGGTTGCATTTCACGTAAATGAAAATGAATCTCATGGCCTTGTTTTCCAATTTATAAACCAATTTAGTATATTTTAAATCAGATTTTAGGTTGTTACAATATAATGTTCATTATCAAAAGTGTGCTGTTGTTGTTGTTGTTTTCTCAGCATAATCTACTATCAATAAGACATTTTTGTTAAATTGTGAAAACCTTTTATCGCGTTAACAAATAATATTGGCATTTTTTACAAAAAAAAAGTAATATCGACATCATTTTTATATAATATGATTTCGTGGCCCGTTTGTGTTTGTAGATTTATTTTGATGTATTATGAGGCGATAACCAATTAATGAGCAGTTCAGATTCTCTTTACATCATATAATTCCCTGGTCACTTTGTGTTTGTCTAAACATGTTTGTATAATGGACGATAACCAATTAGATAGCAGTTCGGGTTGTGCTACACAAAGCCTTCTGAGACACATCTAGCAGTGCACTAAGCATCCATTAGTGTCATGTTCCCCCTGATATCAATTTTTAAATAGCGGTTCAAATACCATAACAGTTGTTATTAGTCCATTTCTCAATGGAATATTCGTACCATTATTGTGAAGTTTTGTATCACACACAAGCCACAGAAAATAAAATAAGGCTTCAAAGGCCATTCTGTCATCAGGCACTCATATCGTGATAGAAACGTTAAAACATAAAATTTCCGAAACCAAATTATGAATCAAAAAGTCATTTAACTTGTTTCATTCCATATTTCTCCCGCAGAATATATATTGTATCAATCATATGACGTTATAGCGTTTTCAATCCTAAAACCTATATGCATACATGGGTATATATGGTAGAACATGAACTCATTTGTGGCATTCTTTCTTAATCAGGTATAAAAAGTATTGACACGAAAATATACGTCGTTTCATGTTATTAATTAAACAGAATGTCACTTACACATGTAACTTATTGCTATCCTAATATAATGTGACATGTAACTGTTCCTAATGTACACATCCGAGCACGAATGCATTCTGACCATTCGTTCGAATACAATTTCTAAATTATTGTACTGCCGAACATACGCGTTTCTTCCTGTTCCTATGTGTATAATTACTTCAGGGAAAAGAGAGCAAATGTGATCTTCTCTAGAATCTTAATCAACAAGCCTTAGTTCAATTGTTACGGGGATTACTAAGCGACCATCACCTGCAACAAATTCCTCGTCAGTTTTTTCCAGTGTATATGATGACCAGTTTCTTATTGAGGGCCTGTAAGACATCAGGACAACCTGCAGATCATGTGCCTCCATGTAGAGTTAAAAGTGCATATATAACAATACAAGTATTATATGCTTTTGTACTCGTGACTAACGAAAATCATTCAATAAATCTTAAAGTTTAAACTGTCATAACGATATCCGAAAAACTGACAGTGACATAGAATAAAGACAAGAGTTGTTTCGAGAACATTTTCCTTCAAGATGTGATGTTAGTTTACACACCGGCATGGTTTAGACAACATTGTCAGTGATACAGTAAACGTTTAGTTGTTTATTGAATATAAAGAAATAATAATTCCAGAACACATTGTCTAACATCTATGTTTGTATTATTTCAGAAGATGTTTGTTCCGTGCATACGTCCTATTATACCATCACATATGCTACCATTGGAAATCGGTTTCCATTAGGAGACCGTATTTTATGTATTTATCAGTTTCACAGAAAGCATCTGATTCCTAAAACAAACCACCCGATGTGAGTCTTTACGTTTGTCAGCAAATAGAGAACAATTAGAAAGCGACTAATGGGAACACGTTTAAATATTGAGTTTATGAACGAAAAACGGAAAGTCGGTATTGAACTCTTACCAAGAATTCGACTATTACTATATTGCATGGAGTTATTCATGAGGCACCATTAATTTAACGCTACCAAAGCATTCGGTATTTATTTAACTAGATTAACAACTAACACATGTAATCATATACATAAAAACATATACTCGGAATCATTGTATGGTTTTTTAAATCAAACGACGCGATGCACTTATTGAGTATATCGTTAATATTAAACAAAATGTTCAAATAACGCAATTTTGTGTTTAACATGTCATCATTGGTCAACATATCGGTGCTAGTGATTCATATAACATTGACTTTTTGGTGTGTCCGAATTACCTTCGTTTGCGTTGTATTATCTATGTCTGTATTACGCACAACCCGGTAAAATCATCGTACAACAAAATGCCGAGTAGAGTAAATCCCATTTTCACTTTGTTTGTTTCATTATAATATATTGTGCTTAAATATGGGCCTCATTATAAGAGTTTTCATTAAGCCGTAATTGTTGACCGTTCCAAAGCGGCGACTTTGAATTGCGAATCGTTCTATGTAGTTCTGTATTGCGCAGTATTGCCCACTGTTATAAAGACAATAGGTCAAGTAGTAACAGCCGATGTAATTATAGACCTCTCCATAAATACTTCAAATACATTTCAGAAATCGATTTTAATGGATATCTTACCGAACAAAATACAGTTACACACGTTTAAATCGGTTAATAAAATAAAGAGTTTGTCACTTTCATCCGTAGAATATGTAAACAAACAGGAGCTGTTTATTCCGCTGGAGTAAATCGATTAAGTATACTACGCTACTGTCCATTGTAGAAAACAAACTTCATTTACAGCGATTGCTTTGGACCAGATTAATGTTTTACAAACTAAAACGTGTTAAGTGACCTAGACGTCGTTCTCAATCATTTGAACAGAGCGGAATACAACTTGTAGTGAATTATAAATGGAGCACATGTGTTTTAAGGGCTTCTCTGCTGGTTATTTTATTGCATGCTGTTATTTTGGTAATGGATAAGGGTGACGCGTGTAAGGCAATTTAGTATATGTCTGTTGTTGATACAACCGTAAAGTTGTTTAATATAAACAACGTCACAATGCACCAGCAAGCGATAGACCTTATATTAGCATTTGGTCAGAATAGATTGTCAAACAGTGCGATATGAACAAAGGACACACAAATACATGCAAAATGTATACAAATTAAACTGGTGTCATCCCCGCCGCCCTTTAACGGTTAATGAACAGCGTATGCGATTAAAACATGTCATATGGAGCCCAAAACCTCACACTTGGTCCAGACGTACTGAGTCCAGTGGTACATTTACCGAGGTTATAACACCTTAAAGATAAAACAGAGAATAAACAGTGGTATGTTCAACGGAATGCCGGTCGTGTCTCACAAATGTAATATGTTTGCAAGATGCAAATGGAAAATTCGTGAAATTAAATAATGCATGACATAACGTTAAACTAGCTTTTGGACCAACCATAATTTATTTTTATACAATGCAGTGTTTAAAAATGAGACTGCAACGTTGTAGGAAAAATGTTCTTAAATTGTCTTAAGGTTATCAATTATTCACTGCTGAACGGCACATAACCTTATTTCCCTTAAGGCTACTGAAATAGTAAATACTTTAAAATGTCGTTAATACATCGGCACTAGATGAAAACACACAATTGGTACAGATGCATCGATTACCAAACAATGAGATAGACGCGCATGTATGCGTACACAGGAAGGTCATTGCGACACATGGCTGTGTGTTTAATATTTTTGCTAAAGTGTTTGAACAACAGCAATTCGCAGTTTCAATTTATTGAAACGTTTTGCATTTCGAGTACTCTTCTATGATAAATGTTTTACGTTAAACATCTGCAGGCCACATGTTTGTTGAACAGTGTGTGTTATATGACATGATACGTTTACGTGTAGCATTTTACCTAATATAAATATTGTTTTTTGGGGGCATTGTATACATAAAAATGACGAGAAACAACGCATCATTTCGTTTACAGCAAACATTTGAATCTCATATTACTGGCATAGTCAACAGTACGCCTGTGTGGCAATCCGCTACACGTTATTCATAAATTGACATGCATTTAGGAATTAATGGACATAATTATGTAAATACTCTTTATTTTTTAAAGGAAAACTCAATCAATACTGTAGGAAGTGTGCCAGAATATAGGTGCATTTCTGTAAATAATGAACTTATACAATGCGCTATGTAGAGTTCCTATGCAACAAAAGTAGAAACAATTTGATAGGAGCAAAACAGTGCTATTTTGTTGAAGCGCAAATTAAGACCTGTACCAATTATCTGAAGGCAAATGAAGCATAATCTATGCTATGTACAGTATAAAAAGATCTGTTACATTGTGTACTCTGCCAAACACGATACATTCCAATGTACTCGTATTTATGCAACGCCAAATTCAAACTATATGGGAACCAGCTTTTGTTCGTTATTTTATTTCGATTGGCAAATGCAATGTTTTCCAACAATGGAAACTGAGAATGGTTTCAACGATTTTGGTTTTAATATAAATGTGATTATGCCTTTTCAAATATACGTTTCACATAGGACGGGTATTGCAATGTATATCTTATAATGAAAATATACTTAGTGAATAGATGGTATATTCAGTTAAAGTATGGTAAGGCGAATGATTTCAGCCATATCGATCTGGCGTTTTGGCGAGCTCGAAAAAGGTCGCAAACAATCCAACACGCGAGATAAACACATTACCAACCAGATCGACAAAATGAGCTTAAATAAGGCCATAAGGGCATGTTTGTGTTTTGTCTGTTAGCGACCTTCAAACCCGTAAACGCGACAGCACGAGAGATTGACAAAACGAGCCCCGATGAAAAACATATAACATTTCTCGCACTATCTATTCTGGTTTGTATCTGTCATTCTAGCTTGATTAGGGCGCCAATACAATAATTATGACATTCGTCGAACTGGTCTGTTATCGTTTTGGCGACCTTCAAACCCGCGAACACGCTTAAACGATATGGCAGGATTCAGCTACGATATTTATGTTTTGCAGCTTCATAACTGTGTAGACAAAATCGTGGTATGTTAGATGCGACTAGCAGTAAATGTATTTCAACAGACCTGGGTGTGGGGAACTGTTTGCTTTGCATGAAATATCGTTATCACATTTGCGCTAGGAAATACCATTCTAACAAACCGCAGTGTTACTTAACATTTTACAATCAATTACTCTACCAATACCCAGAGAAATGTGAGCTTATTCTTAAATTGCGAAATTACTTTGTGCAATTAGGTGAAACGTTTGAAATAAGTCTCCCTGCCAAAGTACATCGGGTCACATTAAATAGAAGCTGAATATAGTTTCTTCCTTGGAGAGTTCACCAAAAATCATGTATTCTCTTACATAAAATGACACATACACTATACACACCTGAATATGTTATTTAAGGAAACGTTAATTGGTCGGCAACGGCGTAATACAGATTTGTTTGAGTGTGCCCATGGACTGAAAGCAGGCGATTGATTTTGCCAAGTGAACAATTATTTAGGGAGTATGTACATACGTCACATGGTTACTAGTTTATTTGAACACACTCCGTCATGCACTTCTTTCCTTGCACTTCTTATTGCAAACAGTTTCTTAAAATATACTTTGGATAATATTTTCATTTAATGTATTTGACAACAACTTAAATATATGGCAACAAACAAGCAGCATCTAAATATATAAAAGTAATTATTCATCGGCTGTAATTGTTTTATGCCAATGTTGTTTTTAATGACAACGATGAATTTAAGTGTATTAAATTTAAACGTTGCAAAACCATACAGATGGTGCACTTTCAAATTACATGTGATATTGTTTCGGTAATCAAAAGTTGAGTCCAGAAATGAAATTGCAAGCCAACTAATAACATAATGTATGCATGCAAGATGACTGACAGCAATGTTCTCTCGGCAGTAGATGTTCAAACATGACTACTAACAATGTGTTGCCCGGTTTGAATTGAGTCAGTTCTGCAAATATATTTTGGGCAAGTACACTGGTTGTTGAACTAGTGTCCTTGGCAGCCTGTTTGTTTATATAAAGAAGTACGTTACCTAGATTTTCAAGCAATATAAATGAGTTTTAGCGACCTTTGAGCAACCTCTAAGGCAGGGTTGTACTAAACATTAAAGGTAATGTTTAAAAGATGATCAATATAAAACAGTATGCTGAGTCAGACACTCTTACTTTCAAGATAAGACAATGCACAGTACAATAAAATACAATGCCGTTTGTGGAGTAAATTCTGCAATAAAATGCGTAGATACAGTACATGTACTTGATTACTCGAAAGACTATCAGGAGGTAAAACTTATGATCTAGCCATGCATTTATTATAAGAACTACATGTTAAATGGTAGATAATTAGATCTATTACCATGGGCATTCTAGGGAAAATATCAATATATATGTTTCAAACTTCTTCGTTCAAACTTGAATGTTCCAAAGAGCGAAGCAAAACAAAGCCATGAAGGATTTGCTATTAGGCTGACGAGAAATAGTTGTGTTTGCATATCAGAAAAAAACAGACAAACTATACATATACTTTCAGTGCGATATTCTCATCCAAACTACAGGTACAAAGCGCAAACTGTTTTTCTATGTTTTTATAACAGTGACCTTGAGTTTTACCCAAATACCCTTAATGCAATCCCATGCAAGGTCTCCATGCACGCTTGTTATATCAAATCTGTCATCATGTTTGTCAGTGCAAACTGAAGTCATTGATCGGAAAACACCAGCTTGACGCCGCCCGTCTTAACGACCGCCAATATAATTACCTGGATTGTAACTTAATTTAAATCGGAAAAAAAGTAATAACATTTATTCTTTATGAACCTGACAATTCATATTATTCCTCAGTAACCAATCTGCCTTCTGAGATTTCATGAGTCTTTGTAGACTCAAAGGAATCACATTTTGGTATTTTAGGCCTGAACACAATGTAAAACAAAAACCTTATTGTTTTAAGTTGGACTGAGACATCAACTTGGAAATAAACTGTATTTTGTCAACCATCCTTTTTTTGCAGTTGTGTTTATAAATTGTGACCAATTATTTGAACAAAGTCATGGACATATATAATGAATGATTTAAATATTGATGTATCCACAAAACTGTATGATTTTGATTTATAAACAATTCCTCAACATATTAAACCATGCCCATGCATGCATGAACACAGTTTAAAATAACATTTAAAATGATAAAAAAGCTCAATCATGATTTATACAGAAAAAGTCATAAAAAAGAGCTTTTTATACTAAAAGTATAAATAGAAATTTATTCAAATACATTCAGAATATATAAAAAAAAACTGTTTTGTGTGAGGTGTGAAACATACATTAAACAGACATTTCAAATAAACATCCATCGTGTCAGTGGCAACATTAACATATCATTCCATATAGAGCACCGCGCTACAGTGAGGCGCCTAATAATTACCGACAAACCAATGACTCTAATTGAAATGGATTGCCGAAGGGGAGTTCTTTAGTTAATCTGGTCTACTATAAATAATCGATTTGACCCGAAACTTCCGTGAACTTTGTCAGCGCATGGACGACACACTTTGATTTTGCAGGTCGTTCAGTACTAGTGTTTTGTCATAGTCCTAGAACATTTCGAAGTACTTCAATATAAAAAATGAGAGACATAGATGTTGACTTAACTTGTTTGTAGAAATCAGACGTTTATACAAATTGGGAATTAACTAACTTGGCAATTTTATTAAAATACACAATCGCGAATGATGGTTGTCCTTTAAAACAGTATATGACATATATAAAACTGCTGTCCACGATTGCAAGTCAATTTCTTCTCATAGGAACTTTAAGATATAGCTCTCATATCTCCATTAGTAAAGTATCGAGAAAAATGGATAGTCAATCGTAAATTTTATGTCTTGATCTTTTATATCAGACACACATTATCAAATTTAAAAACGGGGACCATATATTGTTGCTTTATTTCGATATTTTTTTCATTTATAGTTTTAATATACCCGATATCACCTTAGAGACCAGGATAGACCTTTACCAAGTTAGAAATTGTAAAGCCATTCTCACAATTGAGTGAACGGATTGGAAGCTCGGTAGAATATTAACATTTGGGAATGCTTGAAAAAAGCGGTGATAAAAAGGAAAGAAGTGATGTGTTTGTCAAACATTATTCCCCCTTTTGAGCGATTTTGACCCATATATTTGACCTTTGACCTTGATGGATGAACTTGACTTTGCCGTTTTACCACTCAAAATGTGCAGCTCCATGAGATACACGTGCATGACAAATATCAAGTTGCTATCTTGAATATTGCAAAAGTTATGACCAATGTTAAAGTTCTGGGACAGACACGCACAATGACAGAGGGACACACCCAATGATAGAGGGACAGACAGGCCAAAAACAATACACCCCCTCTTCTTTGAAAAAGGGGGCATAAAAAACAATCCTAGCTTGTTGTATGTATGGGGCTGCTTGTTCGTCTCCATTTGTCTTGTTTCAAAAATGTATTTATAACTCTAAAATGGTATAAAATATTGCGTTTGACAATATAATTTATAACCATTTGTCTTGTAATTTTATTATTCACATTTGCATAGTAATCGTTATCCAAAGTGGACTCAAATATTAAAATAAGGTTCCCACAAATCAAAACACAATCATAACCAATCGTATCGAGTGTCTCGCAAATATTGTTTGAAAAGTCAGGGATTGCAATATTTGGCCCATAGATAGTAACAATGGTTAAGCGGGTTTCTCCGAGAGTTAAATCCAGAAGAATACAAATGTGTATGCTTAATGAAATGATGCGTGCAATATTTCCACTGGTAATAACGTAATAATGCAATTTTAAAACGTCCAATAATGTGTGTCGCACATTGGCAAAAGTTAATGAAATGATATAAGATTCACAATTGTATAAGATTTCCTAATTAAAAATAAAATAATTACACCAGCCAAATTGTTTCGATAATTACTTTATAAACGGATTAAATAACCGTACTGTCTTTCTCAAATACGAAATATGGAATTCATTGTGTTTCTTTAGCAGGAATACGTGACGAAATATTGTTCACGCTAAAGCGATAGATTTTCCAGCACAGTCACATTGAAGAAACAACAGAAAAGTAATTGACTGTCAAACCTTAATAATATCTCTGAGAGGCAAATACAAAACACCAAGAGACTTCCACAAAACTGTCGACATCATCATTAAGGTCTTTATTTATGCAAGTAGCTAATTGCCTATGAAAGACAGGACAAAACATACTCCAATACAACATAAACCATACAACACTATTTAAAATGTGTTGAACTCCTTAGATTGGCCAATTCAATCCAATATGGGTTTTAACCTGTTTAGTGTTACGCCAAACCTAAGCAAAGGAAAGTATGCAATGTACAGTTTGAATAGTTTAAAGCAAACTTAAATAAGAGTTATTTAAACAATAGTTTCATTTCAAATACTTAACCATTTCAATTAGTTTAATGCATATTCATAATCAACCTCGCAAGTCTCTTTTTTATAATGGCAATGAAATGAATGTCTTAATTTATATTACTTATGCGCATGGAGTTAATTTGCCAATCTTAACGTTTTTTATTCAGCTATTTAATTATTTATTTATTGTATAAGCTGTCATGGAATTCTCGATTGTCAAAATGTCTAGTAATTATATATCCTTAATATTTTTTGGTTTAAACACTAAAACGATGCACATTATGTAAACACCTGCACACTTTACTACTTAAAATTCGTTTCTCACATATTTCGCAAGACATCATTATTAATCTTAATTTTGTAATTACCATATAGGAACATTCGCACGCAATGTACAGCCACAATATATANGCTGTTTTGAGCAATTGCATAATGGTGTCAATACTGAATAGTGATGCCTTGTTGAGTGTTCATCTCATACAATCTGACATTGCGTGATTCTTGTCGGCAGAAATTCTTGATTTCATAGTTGGTTCATCTGAATTCGTAAAGCTGTTAACTCGCGAGTTATTAGTGGAACAATTGTGAAAATGTATTGATTGGTTCGCAATCAAATAGTGGCTCATAAATGGAAAATCGAGGAACACATATTGATAACAAAATCTTAATGTATTGAATCCACGCGATGTGTGTCAAAATTCCGTGGGTTCGGCATTCATGCTGAAAACATTACACAATATTACTAGTTATTTTATTGAAATTGTGCAAGCATATTAATGTACAAAAAGGTAATTCATAAAACTATGTGTCACTATGTTGATGAATATAAGGCCTATTTGACAAAAGCGTTCGTGTTTTTTATGTTTAAGAGTGGTCAGATTATGTTCATTTTACATGTATACTATGTATGTGTTACATGCATACTGTGTATTTTTTATAATTAAGTTATCTAGCTTTACTACTTACCGTTTGAATCAGCGTCGGCGTAATGCTTCCGTTAATGTTGGAATGTTATAAAGGAAAATATGGTTTCTGCTACAGGAATTTAACTCCACCAAGGGCAGTCCCAATACGGACTGCAATTAAAGGAGGAGTTTGAGCGTAGAGTTAGCTTCCATAGCATTTGAAAAATCTGATTGCCATAAAAACGTCAAACAACATAAAACCAAACATCGAGAACAGACGAAGATGAGATGAATTTGATTTGGGGTCATAGACCTAGGCCCCTAACTCTGTTCTGCAATTTAGCAGCATTTTGTCACTTTTCATAATTTGAAAAGTATGTTTCTATGTCTTATCTAGTATATTTGTTTCTCGTGCCTCGCTGATTGGGAATTTCGTGGTCAATATAACTTGTGACTGATAGAACATTTGCTGTATACCATGGAAGAGAAATAAATGTCTCGCAATCTGATCTCGAGTAGCTCTCCTTTCACAGTTAACATACCATGTCTAGAGTTATATAGGTTCATGTTTCAATTCAAATGAATTAGACATAGCATCTTTCTGTCTGCGTTTGTACTTCTTAATTATAGTCCACATGAGCTAGATCGGAATAAACTAGCCATTTTATTGTTAATGACCTCTTCTCAAAATCGGTTATCCTGAAACTAAACTAAATAATGAATAGTTATAAACATAATAAACATAGCATAAGGTAATAACATTGTCTGTGATCTATTGATGGGGTTCCAGCTTGCTTTTTACATTATGCATTTCATATATGATGGTAATGATTTAAGTTTTTAAGCTGAACAAAAAAGGACGATTAAATCGTTTCAATATCAGCAGCAAAGTACTTAACAAAATCAAATAAAACAAAATTGCAACAGTCGCTCGTTTCTTCAATATGACAGAAGCCAATGATTAGCAGGATTCCTATTGGAACCTTGGGTTGGTTAGCACGCACCTGTTTACCACACATATGTCAATTATGAAAATATAAAACATACACAGAAGGACAGTTCAACAACATTTTTGGACTCATTTCACGGCAACAAAACACTTTAAGTGAACGGTAGTATAACAAAACCTCTTAATCTGGTCTAATCAATTAAGAAAATTTAATCTATTCTAACTATTTTATTTTTCTTGGTTTGCTTTGTTTGGGATATTTTATAAAAATACTAGTAGTGTTTCTTATGTTTACCCGTTTAATCATCAATTATAGAACATGGATATATAAAATGGAATAAAAGGTGACAGCAAAAAATGTAAAGAAGTCATTGTTGAAATAAAGATTAAAATCTATAAAATAGTTTGAATGACACACCGTTTGTATTTGAGAACACATTAAAACTTCACGCCTTGTCAACAAATTAATATAAAGTAGCTCTACGAATGATAAAGGTCACAATCCTTTTTTAATATTTTCCGTACATATAGTGTCATCACGTGATGCAAGACATCAGACAGCCTTGATTTCCATAATCGCTAGATCAAACTGAACAAGTTTCTGATTAAGCGGATCATTAAGAATTTTTTTGTATTGTCCTACATCATTGGTTAACTGTTGTTCAATGCAAAGCAACTGAACTGAGTGAACTGAAATCACTCGATGTTCTTCTTCATAGTGCTTGTCGAAAATAATAACTTATGTAGCTTTGTTAAGTGCCGGCGCATTTATCTGAAACTATTACATGGTTAAAAGTCTAATTGACACCAAAGTGCGCTTCTATGTAAACATAGCATTTAATCCAAATTTTAACATGTGTTTAAACTAATCGTATTGTGTATTAAAATATGTTTATGTTATATTAATATACACATCGTTTGCAAGTGAATTTTGAATAGCATTCAAAGTGTAACAGAAATACGATAATCCGATAACATAATCGTTTCTTTTTTTATTGTACATAGTTGCATTTTATATTGATTGTTTCTTATATTACGCTTGTCATAATATGTTTGCCCTACCTTCTGCAAATCGTGCAAAACGGACCTGCTGGTAGACAAAGTTATATCTATAACCATATAATGCAATGCGTGTGGAACAGTGCACTGTGTTTTATTAAACGAAATTAAATTTAAAATGTGTCGGCGGAAACAAATGTATAAAAAGTTGAGACTAGAGACATTCTTATGAGAAAACAGGAATGTATTTTATTTACAGTACTGTTTTTTACAGGTACTAGTTATCCTACCGTAAAGACTACCAAAGGTCAACAATTCATTTTTAAATTGTTTTTAAAGTTTCATATTCCGAAGAGAAAATATTTTCTTATGAATTAATAACTAAAGACCTGAATGAAAATTTTCAAAACAAATTCACAAATTAAACAATCCAAAATTAAACATATATTATAAATGCATACTTCTTTTTCTAAACTATTGCTGTAAAAAAATAAGCAATAGACTGATACATTTTACATATTACTACTGTACAATAGAACCGTGGTTTTCAGATCTGAATCATCTGACTAAAAACGTTTGAATGGGCGTTTTGTAGTGAAAGTGCGATTTTCATTGTTGAGTTTATTATAGATGCTTGTGAAATAACTTTTCATAAAAACATATAAATGTTCTGTATGCACGCGATGTGTGTCTTCCATTTGCGTGATACTAGCCATTATAATGCTATTAATAAGTTGGAATCATATTGACATTGATATTTGGCTGAAGGAAATAGGCGGAAGTCGAATACGACTCTCTGAAGCCAATAATACGGCCAATAGGATTACAACTTATTAATTAGAATTTGATTAATTTACTTTATAACATTAAGCAGCAAATTTCAAAGTTAATAAGAGCAAACAAGTATTTGTATATCAATTAACATAAGCATAGTGCATACATTTTGTATATTCGTATGTGATTGAAAGTTAAATGGTTGATTAATGTGTCATTCTCTTCTTTGTTTTGGAATACTTATCATACATGGTGTTAAATTTCGTTTAAAATGCGTATGGTATTCAAACTAGGAACGCAAACTGGAAAATGCAATAACATGATTTTGAAATAAAACAAAACATATTCTGTTAATATATAAATTCTTCTAAATGACATTTTTCTTTTAAATTATTTTGTTTTGTGGCTCATCTGTTGGAAGATGTACGGGCCATTATATTACACAGAGAAACCCTTTAGTATGTGTTAATACTGTTAAGGTAACAGACACCTACAAATTCATAACCAGAGAATTGTCAGTATGAAACTTAATTAAAAATAAAACACTATACCGTTTTAATTAAACGAATGACTGATATCGGAATTAACTGTTTCAATCAGCGTTAAGATGGGTGTTTAATAAAGCAAACATAGCATTACAAAACCATTATCTGTAAAACAAATATTTTCAAACGTGTTAGATTGAATGCATGACAAACGTTATATTTGTATTCAAACCTAAACTGTAAATGACATTTACACGCATACTTGATATACATTAAATCACTGCTGATTTTCGGAACATTTTAAACTGGACGTATTTAGTTGAACTTATCTCACACAAATAATTGTGGATATGCGTTCCTTCAATGCTGTCTGAATTATATAGAATCTTCAAGAACGAATACAAACTTATTAAACTTGTCCATTATAGTTATTTATAAGTTTCCAGTTATGAAGCGTTTACGTACATGATTTAGTACATACACGTATCTACGCTTTTAGTATTTTACAATCGTACATAGCAGAAATAAGAATAAACTTAAAATGATGTGTTCCCTCGTCGATATTCTCCGCACATATCATGCCATAGCGTGTCGCAATAATTTAGACAGCCTAGATTTTCATTAGCCCTTCATCAAAACGAACAAGTTAATGAGTTGTCGCTCTAGCCGGTCCAATAAAGCAAATGTATTTATTGGACATACATTCAATAGCTAGCGCTTGTTGAATATCATGCAAATGAAAAACATGTATTATGTGCATGCGATGTGTTTCCTAATATTAAAGCGTATGGGAAATATTACTTATGCATTGTCATAAGAAAAAGTACATTTTGTATGCCTTCCTAAAATGTGTGAAACAAACTATAATACTACATCGATATGTGAACATGTTGAATTTAATGCTAATTATATTTAGGTATGTATTATGTCAAGATCCTGATTAATACCAAATACCTTCATCGCTTGAACCTTTAAATAGACTCATATAAATATCTGCCTGACATAACGCTGCTTGATATATTTTTGTATATCATGTTCGACAGTAAGTTCTTATATCAGTCGATGTGTCATATTACTAAGACTTAATAAATAAGCAATACTTTAATGTAAAAATGAATCAGATTCATCAAAACAAACAATTTGATACCAAGATGTATTACATTTAATCCACAGAAAGCAACACAAACAGAAAAAAACGTATTTCCAAATATTAAAAATGAATGTGTTAATGCTGATGACGTCTTGTTCAGAGGAACTTCTTAAATCAGTCGATGTTTGGATGTAGGTCATTTTACTCGGAATGATCTATTAAGTCATCATTTTTAGTACAATAAAATCAGATTCAACAAAACAAACAATTTGATAGCAATATGTAATATATGTTATCCTATTACCAGATGAAAATCGATAGTATAACAAATATCCTTCAAACTTGCGCTCTATACTATCGCTATTTTAAAACACACTCGGGTTTTTCCAAAAAATAACGGAAGAACAAAACTGTCAAAAAATGCGATATATGATAATAATTAATGGAAAAAAGGGAGGAAATAATAAAAATAATATAATATTATGTGATTTTTGGATAAATATCAAGTTTATCATGCGAGGCTTAGAAACAGAGTAGCGCGATGGACAGCGAAACCCCTGTAAATCATTTGTGAAAGATCATAATCATTCCCTCTAAAAATGCAGCGTCGTAGTGATTTTATTTCATTATTTCTTTTGAAATGGGGACTTAGAGAGAGGTATGATAAACAGAAAAACAGGTTACTGCCTGATCTTTTTGCAATATATCAGGCAAGGCTTAAAATAATATAACGGCGAGGCTTGCCGAGACGTTATTTTATTCTTGCCAGGCCTGATATATTACAAAAAGATCAGGCAGTAGCCTGTTATTCTCTATATATCTGTTTTAAAATACTATCAACTTGATAACTTAACAAATATATCATTCTTGACATGCTCTCTTGACATGTGACTTTAATTGGTAACAAAAACAGATTATGGAGAAATACATGTAGAGGTTTATTGTGTTTCTTTTGTTAATTATGTCTCTCCAATTATTATCGTGTTTTTTTTGTCAGCTCTGTGCTTATGACCAGGCAATTAAGTATGTTTCGGCACATAACATACAAATGTAATGATGATTGTTTTCGCAAGTATAAATATTAATAAATGTTGAAAGACGTAACATATTTTTCAGTAGCAGTGTAATTTTAGTCGAAAATGCATGGACTTCACTAACTTGTTTTCCATACAAACTTGGGCACGATCTGCGTGGTGAGCAAGAATGTGTTGAATCACTTTGTTTAACTCTACTGTTATATTCGTTTCATGCAGTAGAACTGGTATCATGTCATTCACCAAACGGGTGTGTATTCAGGCGTTTTATTGCTTATGTAACGACTGTATGAAATGTTAAATATAGGAGTCGTATAATGCTTTCTTCAGCCTTTTGCATAACTATTATCACTTCAGATACAAATTACATGATGTGCAGATCTGGTAAAATTATTTATCCAGGCTTTGGTTGAGTGATTTTTTTATGACCAAAGCATTACAAGTATCAATAGATGTACATGCATTCCGATAAAAAAAAGAGCGTTTGATTAAATGTTATAAAGAACTCGTATAGACAAAAAGTATTTAACATGTACTTAAAACTGATGATGTAAAACTTATTAACAAAAAAGAACCACAAATATGATTATCAAATGACAAGAGCTATGTTACACACAAAACAGAAATCCACAGTCAGATTAATTGTGCAGAATGAAAAACAAGGTCTTGATTAATTATATTAACCTAGCTTAAGCACTTTAAGCCATGACAGGATGCATATGTTAGTTTTAAATTATTTGTTTTCAATTAAAGCAGCCAGACGTTTCATCTGAAGAAAAAACCCGACATAAAGTACATATGAAACATATAGCCCTCTACGCACCTAGTTTTATAAACCTAATAAATTATTTGTTGAGTTTTAACATGAGTTGGATCCAAATTTTACTTTTCCTCCATTTATGTAACCATGGCATCCACAATTGTTATCTAGCAAAACTAGTATTTACTGCTTTAACGTGCATATTATACATATGGCTCTCTAATCACAACTGAGTTATTTTTTTACACAAACCACAATTAAACCTTTATACATTCTCTTATAAGTAAGGTATTTCTCACTTTCAAGGTATATGTTTACACTATTTGAGAGCTATTCCATAATTATATGAGGAATCGACATATATTGTATACACATTTGGTAAGTTATATTTAAACAAGTTATATTTAGTTTCTTTTTTTTAGCTTTAACGACAAAGTAAAAACAAGTATCGTGTGGTGATAACTGTCGTTGCACCTATACTATTTGTTTGGATTATCAAAAAGTTTCATTAATTTATTAACTAAAATGCGTTCCATTCATGGCGCAAAAGTAATTGGAAACTAGACGATAGCTAACAGCCAAGCACTTCGAAGTGGTATTTTTTTTTAAATAAATTTTCATGTATATACATACTGCATTCCCATAATATAAAAAAGTCATGATAAAACAGAAAAGTAAAGAAAATACCGTGCGTTATTAAATTTGAACGAAACATCTAAACAAAAAATTCTGTTTTTAATACAGTTCATATATTGTCCTGTGGAGGGATGCATTTATATTCAACATATCTATAGACCATCCCATCGAATGTCATCACACGTTTCCGACTGAGACAGAATACATTTATATTCGAAATCTCTTAAGACCATACCGTTAAAAGCGGTTAAACATTCAGGCTGAAGTAGAATATATTCGTGAATTTAAATAGGAGTTCGGCTGAATGATGGAAATACAGCCAATTCTGAAATCAAGATATATATAATGCCTGTGTGTTCTGTTCGGATAGACGCATTCAACTAAATTAAGAAATGGATACATATTTCAAACAAAACCAAATCGAGGAACTGCAAAATCAATACCGTTGTCAAAATGTTTAAAGCATACAACATAATCGGCAACGTATTAAACTAAAAATGAGATGTTAAGGTTAAAATGCAGAAAAAAATAAATATAGGCTTAATGGATTTAATGCCCGTAGTAAAACAGATAACAAAATATCGATATAAGATGAGGACATATAAAACATTTGATAAATATAATAAATTGATATTATTATGTAATCTACCGTGTAATAAATATAACATGAAAACGGCAAAATTATAAAACGCATTTTTTAAAACACGCATATCACTTTCACCTAAGTGTCGGTAGCTTTATGGGTGGAGACGGTGTTAGGTTGTTAGCCGTAATACGTTGTACATCCTTTCTAAACAGCGCGAACGTGTGTGATCTATTCTATATCATGCAATGCATAAACAAACATATTTAAGAAAGTATAAATGAGATAGTACCAATGTTGCGTGAGAACTCCAAAGCTGCAACAAAACTTGTCAAGTAAATTCGCTCTTGCAAGTAGCTCTTACAATTTTGAGAAGTTAAACAAATCCAGACAAAACCGTAAATTAGCTTGTTATTATTCAGTTACCTTAACTGTGTGAATATAACATCGCAAACAATGTTAGAATGATCAACCCCCCTTGAGAAATGGGTTTAGTTGTGTTGTAGTTTGTTTTTTGACTATACAAATGCCAACATGCGAGGAACCAACTAATTTGTATTGGATAAGCGATTTCTAAACTTATAATATGCTGTCAATGATTATTTATATTTACATGTGTCTGTGTTTTATTTATTCATGGCTTTGTGTGTTTAGTTCTCCATGCTGTTCAATCAATGTGCACCCCTATTGATTTGTATGGACCATTCCAAGTTGGTGACCTAATTAAAGGTGTTAATGTTTTGAAGAGTGCTAAATAAAAGTCCAGAAATGTGTTGGCGGTTTATCATTTACCACCACTAAACGTGTAGCAGATGATTTCACTTCTTTTCTCCTAAGATGGTTTCTTGGATAGTTTTTGATGACAATACCAGTTCCATAACTTACATTCAACACGGCCGCAACCATTTTAGGTGCGTTAAAATTCGAGACAATGCTACTGTCAAGTATGCGCTAAGGAACCGGACATTTTTTTTAAACACGGATAATTCTTAGCGTCACCTCGGAAGTTACATTGGCTCGTTCATAACAGCGGTGGTGCCAATGATAATCGACCGTGTTCGATGTTAAATGGTATCTTAATGGAATTGTCATATCTTCAAAGTCTCCTGGATTTGTATGGGCAAATTAAAACCAGTGTTCGTGTCCGATTTCACCTATGTTAATGAATTTCCATTACCTGTTTCACTTTAATACTGTTACAATCCGTTAAACGCGCTTTATTCTATTAAAGCATCCATATTTCATTAACGACCTGGTTCAATCCAACCAAGCAACCGGTTGATCAAATGTTTTCATACGGGTGAAATTGATCGTGATTTATTCATTTAAAATGAGTTGTGTAAGAAACAAAAAGGATTCCTCTTTCATAGTTATTATGATTCGCCCTCTAATACTCGCCTTGTATTTTTATCGATATTTATTAGCATGCTAGAGATATGTGTCGGCCACTGGCTATACTCGAATATTGTTGTAAGGTTGATAATACAAGCCTGAATAACACATTGACAGTATCAAGTTTTGAATTGTTTATTTGATGACAAGAGAAATCATTCGAATATAAAATGTAGACCCTGTTATTTACAAACACTAATGGCATGATGGAATGCATAGCAGTATTGTATTTCATTCAGTTTTTTTTTTCATTCCATGTAGTCTTAATGGCATCATATCATTCGCTAAACTTGTATTTATTTAATCGTTAAATTGTTAATAAAACCACATTGCTATCTTCAGATTAAGGTATTGACATTATCTACAAAAAAAACTTACTTAAAGTATGCGTATGAATTTAATAAACAATTAGAATGCCTTTCAATGATTTACTAAAATTAATGTAAAAATGACTAATTAGAAATAAGATAAAAACATATTTATATGTATGATTCAATAAATATAAGAAATCTTCTAGATACAACATATTAACCACATCCTTTGAATGAGACCAAAAACAAGTATATTAAAAGCTTCAATGAATACATGTATCTACTATTAAAGCACCGTTAACTACAGATCATTTCAGCAATAACGAGTAAATGCCAATGCTGCCTTAACTCGATAAATATTCGGCGCACATTAAATGTCATAACGTGATGCAAGACATCAGACATCCGTGATTTCCATAATACTCTCATCTAAATGAACAAGCGTGTGATTTGTTTTCTCCAGTCCGACCTAAAATTTAAAAATGTATTTATTGGTCTACTTTACTTCATTGGTTAACACTAGTTCAGCGCGAAGCAAATGAACAAAATGTACTGAAAGCACGCAATGATTCCTTATTTCGCACAGGGGAAATATTTCTTCTTAAATTTATAATGAGCAGTACATGAAAATTGCCCTCCCCAAAGTTTGTAAATGGAAATATACAGACAACGTCGTGGGTTAAACAATAATAAAGCGTCGCTTATTTATTTAGAAATGTCATAGAGTTCCGAAGTAAATCCGTACATCAGTTCAAAGGAATTGTCGATAACCTATTGGATTTATGGTGAAGTTCTGATTTAAAACAGTATCATCATGCTTTAAACTATCCTTGATATCCTGTCTCCATGTCCTAGGAATTGTGTCTTTATTGTAATAAGTTGGTGTATGTAAAAACTAGAAACAAAAATTAAATAGATAATGATTTTCGTATTTTATATTTGATTAATATTACGTATATTTATAGAACTAGAGCTTGCCAAATGAACTTGTGTAGGCGTTGATTCAACCAGAATGCAAGTGCATGATGACTTTTTTATTGCAAAGAAAATAAAAACAATGATCGCTATAAATTGATGCTAAATCAAAAGGATTATATTATATTTAGTTCCGATTGTCCCAGATATATCCGCCATATTTCATACACAAAGAGCCAAATGGCGCATTGACGTCACGACGGCTGTTATAATACATTCGTTATTTGAAATTTGGTTGTCGGATTTTGGATTGATGTTAAACTGTATGCGTTTAGCAGAAATTGAATTGTATGATTGCTGTGTATGGATTAATGTATATTAAACAAACGTTGACTTCAATCTGGTCGTACATCATGAGCTGTTTCATTTTGTTCTTGACATGATAAATATATTTACATAGTTGCATGTTCTTGGGTCGGACATGTTTTGTGAGGTGATATTTACACGTCGGATGAGACTTTGGTTTGTCACATTATATATTCAACATTGCATGATATCGGAACTGACATATGCTGCATTCGGATATAATATCGCATCTTTATCGCTTATGGAAAGATTTGACTGATATCATCATATTTTACTAATCTAACGTTTTTCTGGTTACTCATTTACACTAAACGACATTGCAAAGGTGTTCTTATTATCAACTTATAACATGTACTTTAAAAAAAAAATAATTCAAAACATGAGATAACCCTGAATATGTTCTAATTATAATAGCATGTTTTGACTTACAAACCGATGGTGAGATCGCTATTGTTACCAATACAAAACTACAGTGAAATCAGAAATTATCGAAAGAGTTAATATCTACCTATGAATATGGCTGTGTATAAATACCATACACTCGGCGTTTAAGTGTCAGTATTTCCGCATTATGATTAAAGAAATTGATTAATATTGTAAGCCATAATTAAAATAAAGCAACCTCCATATTCAAATATTGGCGTTGAAATAAACTTTTGATAAAACAATACAAATTATTCTGGAAACAAGTCCATTTTTTTTTTCTCAGAATGACTTTTTTATTTATTTATTGGATTTTAAGTGAAGATAAATAGCATGAAATATTTGCTCATTAAATACTAATTAATTTTATCTAAGAATGTANCTGACGTGAACTTTGGATTTTCAAATACAAATGGGTTATTGATTTGTGCGGTGATTGTTTAAACTACCATATCCGGTTGCTTTTTTTTTCGATTTCAATGCTATAGTGAGCTATCTCAAATGTTCATTACACTTTTTAAAGATATTATAGCTCTCTCTAGCTTTATTGTCAAACTCGTATTGATTTAAAAACGATTTAAAAACAAATTGCGTTGTTGCCTACATACGTTATTCCTTTTCATTCTTTGATGTAATCGCATTTGAACATTACTATATTTTCAATTAATTGCTCACAGCGATGTTAAAATCCACCGACACAATTATTGTATTTTTGATAATCCATTTTTTAAAAATAGTTTTCTTTTCAAAAGAAATGTTAGCATTAACCTATATCGTTAATTAAAGCTGCTACATCAAAAAAGAAACATGTGAAACAAATTCAGGAAAATATTGTTTTCATTTTATTCAAACAAGATATACTTTTGTAAAACTATTTAATTTAACATTATTTATATATTATTTAACGTTCCGAAATCCTTGGTCGGATCAGGTCATTGCATATTTGAAAGCCGATTTGAAAAGCGTCTAATGTAGTTGTTAAATTACAATGTGAACGAAACCTACCGATCACTTCAGCATTCCCTTTTTCTTTATAAAAGATAATCTATATTTTGCAAATAGTTAGAATTGTAAATAAGTATTGAGGCGCGGTTTCAATAAGCCCTCGTTAGTTTGTTACGACTCATAATTAATAGAATCGTAAATCCACTCGCAACTACCCGTGTTTCTATATGGTAACATTTACGACACGATATCTTATGGAATAACTATTACGCTGAGTTCAATTCGCGCACGAAATTTTCGATTAAAGAAAGACTTTTTTTAACAAAAATCCAGTCTAAGCGGAAAGTGTTGTCCCTGACTAGCGTGTTCTAACTACAAAGTCAAATCTGGAAAGACACTTTACGCACGTGCATTAAGTACCGTTTTCTCAGAACGAGACTTATATAATTATTGATTTGTGGGCGCGCTACTATTGATAATATGTTTTATATGACCACTCATGGAATGATTATACGATCTTATACTGAAATAAATCGATATCCTCTTTCAGAGCAATTATTGTTATTGGAAGGGGCCGAAATGCTCAGGTTAATAGCCCTTGAACTTCAAAAACAAACAAAAAACAAAAAAAGGTTTCAAGTATCATGTCACTTTCTCGAATGTAAAGCTGCTCAGTATGTTGTACTTAAAAACAATCATGCTTATCTAAAACGACATGTAATTTTAATAGGATTAAAACAATATTTTATGTTGAAAGACAAGCATGTCTTTTTCGTGATTGCAATTATTAACGATATTCATTTTTGAAGCAGATACCACATTTGCATACAGTTATTAAAATATTGCCTAATCACTACTATGTAGACCTGACCCAGCCATATCTATAAATCGGTGTTTGTATTTGTCATAACTTTTAGTAGTACGTAAAAATTCTTCTCTATCATCCAATGAAAAAGAAATTTAATATCACATTTAAATAGCGTTTTGTACTTTTGTTTATAGGGTTTTGCTTCATGTTTGATCAAATGTAACTCGTACACTTTCGATTGTTCATATATAAATAACTCACAATAGCACAGTCGGTAAATTGATTATTACAATTACATGTCTGGTATTTAGAATTTTAAGTTTCATTATGTTTTGTTGATTTCTTCAATTTAATTTCTTGAATTTCTTGTACAAGAAATAGTACGGCTACTTTATAGCTTTATTCTAATTCGTTACAACAGTGTCGATGTTTGTCGATGTTTATTCTTGAGACAAACAATAATATGATGCTAATTACTTTCTCGTATTTTGATAAAAAGAAAATTAAATTTTTTATTGCATGCAAAATTGGTACTAAATATGATATACGTTATTTACAATTTAGGTGTTATATTTGCTTCGTAATGTCCTATCAATGTTTTGACTTAACGCATGCATGTTGCATATGATTACGTTTCTGTAACCAGTGCTTTTTCCAACCAGGCGTGGCAAAAATTCGCGGACAATTATAAAATATATTATAGTTATGTAAACAACAAACGATCAACTGTTCTATATTATACGTTTAACATAACGTGGTATAACTGTCCGATGTTACTACTGATGACTGGATTTGTACCTCGTGTCTAGAAACAATAACGTTTAGGAAAAGAAGAACATAACTGTACAATCGGGTATCAAGGATAATTTAAGCATTTGGTTTCTGATGGTATCCGTACTGCACACAGTGTTCAAAACAGCATATGCGAACACTGTATGTCCGGAAGTTAAAATTCGCTTTCAAGCGATACGGAGGTCGGAATGTTGAATCCCATCGGAGACAAAACCTTTTTATGTCCCCCAGTTTATACGGGGGACATATTGTTTTTGCCATGTTCGTTTGTTTGTTTGTTGGTTTGTTTGTTGGTTTGCACAAACTTTAACATTTGCCATAACTTTTGCAATATTAAACATAGCAACTTGATATTTGGCATGCATGTGTATCTCATAGAGCTGCACATTTTGAGTGGTGAAAGGTCAAGGTCAATGTCATCCTTCAAGGTCAAAGGTCAAAATATATGGGTCAAAATTGCTCAAAAGGGGACATAGTGTTTCACAAACACATCACTTGTTCGTTTAGTTTTTGTCATGACAAACTACTGTATTATGCACATTGACATAGTTTGTAGATGGGTATTGTTTTCTAAATTAAGGGATTGACACTGTGTAGTAAAGTGCTGCATCACAGTAACTTTCGTCTATTTTGTTGACGGACTGGGTCAAATTGTTTCCGGGAGGGACAAACAGACACCATACTCGCCAGAGACGCTGATAACCTGTTGTTCCGCACGATTTTCGAGTCTGCTTTCGCTACGATATTTCTACGATGATTTGCACTTCTTTACTTTACTTTCTTTCAGCAAAGGAATAATGCTGAGGACAACTGAGAGTATGGCGTGGGTTTCGCTGTCCCCAACCCTCTGCTGGGCATGATAGAACCATTCCATGAAAGAACGGAATGTCTGTTATCACTCCGCCTCCACAACACCTCTGGGCTAGCCATGTCTGTTATCACTCCGCCTCCACAACACTTCTGGGTTAGTCATGTCTGTTATCACTCCGCCTCCACAACACCTCTGGGCTAGTCATGTCTGTTATCAGTCCGCCTCCACAACACTTCTGGGCTAGTCATGTCTGTTATCACTCCGCCTCCACAACACCTCTGGGCTAGTCAACTAGATCAGTGCTTATGCACCAACACTCAGTTCCACCAAGGATATCAAGGTCGAGTTATACAGCCATCTATGCTCGCTAATCAACAGGATCACCACAGAAGGGCACCCGGTACTGCTGGATGACTATAATGCCAGAGTAGGTGCTACTAACAAATCTTGGTACCCATGTATCGAACGATTCAGCGTTGGAAAGATGAATGAGAATATACAGTGACTCCTGGAGCTTTGCACATACCATGACCTCAGCATCACCGATACATTTTTCCAGAACATAGCACAGCATACCGTATCTTGGAGACTCCCTCGATCCAAAACACTGGCACAAGTGCGACCTGATCATTACAAGGCGATCTGCTTCGAAATGTGTCCTCCTTACCCGCACCTTTCACAGTGCTGACTGCAATTACTCGCTAGTTTGCACCATGATGGGGCTTCCGCCAAAGAAGGTTCATCGCTCTAGCCCTGAGAGCAAACGTCGTATTGGTGTAAGCAAGACCGCCTTGCCAGACAAAGTGGTGCAATTTACAAAAGCCCTTTCGGAGTTGTTCCACCAAGAACCTCCTGATGGCATAGCCAACAAAGCGATGGGAGCACATCAGAGAGACATACCACAACACAGCCACGAAAGTCTTTGGAAAAAGGCAGACCAAAAACAGCGATTGGTTTTAGGCCTTATCCTCCACACTCACTCCAGCCGTAGAAGAACGCCACAGAACCCACATGGAATAAACGCGCTCCCCCTAGCCAGAGGAACCTGCAGGCGTACAGATCTGCCAAGATTGCAGTGCAGAGACTAGCAAGAAAGTGCGCAAATGACTACTGGCTTCAGCTCTGCCAGAACATCCAGCTCTCGGCCGATACTGCGTCCTGACGAAGATTGGCTGCTCACCGAGACTCCTCAGCGTGATCCGCTTTGGGGTAAAACAGGACTGAGTCCTCGCTCTCACTCTTTTCGGCATTGTCTTCATTGTTCTACTGCAGCATGCCTTTGGAATATCAACCGACGGCAGTCATTGAACATGGCTCGACCAGGGGCAAAGAGCAAAGTACGGACATTGATCATCAGGGACATGCCATTTGCAGATGATGATGCTCTGGTCAACCATACCGAATCAAAACTTCTGAAATTGTTGGACCTAGTTTTAAATGCATGCAACGTGTTCAGCCTGACGATCAGTCTGAGGAAAACACAATTGAGTTCTCAGCATTCCGAACCACTTCACATCACCATTAACAAATATGAATTAGAGGTCGTCAGTCAGTTCACATACCTTGTATCTACCATCACTGACTCCTCACTGGATGCAGAAATAAACCAAACGAGCGGTAAGGCTTCGGCAACTCTGGCCATATTATCACAGAGAGTGTGGACAAACAGCATGCTGACTTCAAACACTAACATAGCTTTATACCAAGTTTTTGTCTTAAGCACTCGTCAATATGCCAGCGAATCCTCGACCTCGTACGCATCCCATGAGGAAAGCGCCTTCCATATGAGCTGCTTCTGATGCGTACCTTGAATCTCATGGAGCGACCGCGTAACAAACAACGTTGTGCTGGAATGGGCAGCCATCCCTTGCAGGGCCACTATTGTCTGATAGTTTTGTCTCAGATGTATAGAATCCCCTAAGAGTACGGATAACTTGCCTCAGGCATGAGAACAACTGGTCGACCACATCTCCGCTACAAGGACATCTTCAAGCGGGACCTTACAGCTATAAACATAAACCCAAGCTTTGCATGTTAGACTGCGGGTGGGAGAGGAGAGAATGCGTCAGCATTCCAACAACAAGCGCAACTTGAGAAAGGTCAGACAGCTGCGACCAAAAGCCGACTCGGTATTTGTGTGCACAAGGTGCGGCAGAAACTGCCTATCCCTAGTGGGTTTGCACAGTCACCGTACACGCTGCACAAGAAAGCAACGAGCACAAGCAACCTATGCTCGGTAAAAAACCGTGACATCCTCAAGGGACGCAAGTTTATTGTCTCCCGAGACTATCGGACGTCAACAACAAGCTCACATTTTCAGACGGGGTATATAGAATTTATTGTGTCTGTCAATCCGTCTATTTATCCGTCCTTTAGTCGGAATTTTTTAAGGCACTTAACTGAAAAAGTTGCAGTGATGAAACTTATAAACATATTAACCAGCAAGTAAACGTTCTCACCGCGGCTATTTTGGTTCTGTAAGTTTTAGACATAACAGGCTTTTTCTTAACACAAAAGGATATATTTGAACGTGTTACTCAAACTGTATTGCTGCATAAATTATGAAACTTTACAAACATATCAGTCAGCATCTGAACATATATTCTGGTAAATGTGTTCTCGACATTTGTGTAGTTGTGAGACAATGAGGTATTATGGGGTATATGTGCCCTACGGATACATTTGTAGTTCATGTTGTTTGTCGTCATTTTTTTTAAGTTTCGAGAAAGGTCAATTGAAATACTATGTGGAAAATAGAACACCTTACTATTGTCAAATACAGATAAGTTTATTTGCTCAGAACAAAAAAATGAGGCTTGTGGTTAGAGTTTAAAGCCAAATAAACGTATTTGTGTTCAACATCAGCCTTGTATTCTCTCGATTGCAGTGATTTTATGATATTCGTGTTTCTATGTGGGACGTTTCATTATAATGTATACACTAATATAATGTACATAGAAAATACAATCATGTGTATACGTAAGTGTGAAGACGATGTTCTGTTGTATAAGTCTGAATAAACTGTCTTTCTGTCTGTCTGTTCATAAATAAATAAGTAGTTGATTTAGTTTGATATGAAAGAAAATTTGAGACACGCATATCAGTAATTCTCATTCTAACTTACCATCAACAAAGACACTACACTTCTCACGAACGTTCTTCCTGAACGTTCTCCCTCGACGTAATATCTTAATGGCACAGTGCTTGAGTGCGAGTTAGGCTAAATAAAAAGGATGTCAACTGTACTTTTGTAGCAGATATTCGGTTGCTATAAACGGGGAACTGAAAAGGAATTTAAAGCCAAACGTGTAATGGACGCTGATTCGTTGCTTATGCCTTTTAAATGGTTATATCTGCTCTTGGTGTTCGGTGCTATAGTCCGTAAGTAGCGTGTGTTCAAATTTCACGAACGTTGATGAATAGTTGGTTCGTTTCAAGTTTTGGTTTTTATGCAAGTGGAAAATGATATTGTGTATTTTTATCACATACCAGTTACTTTCGGCTGTTATTAATGCTAGATCCAATACCTTTAAATTATGAAGTTTTACAAAATTCACGTAGTAGTTATTATTATCATTTGAAACTTTACAGTTTTGTCAGTAAATTTATTTACTGACTTTTATCAAAAATACAAAACTATGTCAACATGTCCATTAAAATATATACATGTATTGCTCGTTATCTTGTTTGAATTATAATGAAAAAACATATTGAAATACAGAAGAAAAACATTGGCATTGAATTGAATCAAAACAACACAATGTATATTTGCTCCGACCTTAGTCTAGAAATTGTCATTTGTGAATCAACCCGATCTGCATAGTTTTGAATTAGCTAGGTTACTTGTGTATCAGACGGATATAACGGGGATACCATGACTTGCATTAATTTCGTGAATGCTTGATTGATTATTTCGTGTACTACTTTTTGATATCAAGTTGCATTAAATTACTACTATTTATCATCATTATATCATACATTCGACGTCAATATAATTATAAAGCCATTAAAAATACTATATAAAAAATAAATTTGACGAAAATCCTTACTAAAATAATATTCGAGCACAAACTAAAAATAGGAAAAATTTTGGGTTAGGTTTTTGTGTTACCTTACTTGGTATGAAACTGACTTCGATAAATGACATACCTAGAAACAAAAGGGTCAAATAGTTTGGACAAGTTTTTTAAATTTTTATTTCAGTTCCTGCTGATGCGATTGACTGTGACGAGTGTGATAGTTAACAAGATGAAGTGTGTAGGGATCCGTTTGGCGAAAAAGTCAACTATCACAACTGATTGCGTACAATGTTCCAAAACGAAGGGAAAAGGTATTCAAGGAACATGTACAATAAACATAAATATGTATATAATATATGTGTTTTTATGGTTTACTATTATTTTAAGTTGTTTCATAATGCTTGTTTTTGTTAAACGTGTTTTAGCACTGAATGCATGTCGCAATTCCAACGATTCTTTACCACGTCGACAAACGCTGAATCTAAAATCTCGCAACATTCATCTGGATGGTTGTTAGTTATGCATTTTCCTTTGCATTCTTATTAACGCGAACGATGGTTCTGATTCCTTGTTGTTTGTGTGTTGTAGTCGTCAAGCGAGAATGTTTGCTGACCGAGGACCATGGCGAGTTGAAAGATTATAGATGCGTTACCCAGGACGCCTCTGGCGTAAAAGTTAACGTTTGTTGGTGCAACAAGAACCTCTGCAATGCAGCGTCCAATCCAGCTGTCGCCTTACTTCTACTTATGCTCGCTGGCGTTCTGGCTGCTAAGAATATGTTCATGTATTGAATACGAGCACGTGTTTCTTTTAACTTTTATGTGTTTCCATAAAATGCTTTACATTGTTATTTCTGTATAATAAACATTCAATAAATGAACACCGCTGTATGCTTTTAAGTTTCAATAGTCTTTCGGTTACGCTTGAACGTCACAATTTAATTTATTGTTATTAGGGACGTATTATCTCTGATATATTCTTTCTCATGGATCTTTTTGACGCAATCTAAAACAAACGAAAGGTATTTACATATTACTATGATTTAAATAGATTTATTAATAATCAAACCGATTGACCCGTGTATATTGTTAATGAATGAAGGAACAGAATGACATGTGTCGATTGTAAATAATTGAAAGTACCGAGTGAACTGTGTGAGTCAATTGTACATCATTGAAAGTACCGAGTGACCTGAGTCAATTATAAATCATGGCACGTTCTATACGTTCCAATGGTTTCAAATTCCGATTTTTGTTGCGCCCTTAATTCTATATTACGACTACAAATCACAGACGATAAAAAACAGCACTTTTTGCGACCAGTCGACACATTATATATCAATGAACAGCCCTTGTAGTATAGGGTCCAGCGACAAGTCGACACCTTATATATCAATGAACAGCCCTTGTAGTATAGGGTTCAAACTGAAGTATACATGTCGACACATTATATATCAATCAACAGACATTGTAGTATAGGGTCCAAACTGAAGTATACATGTCGACACATTATATATCAAAAACAGCTATTGTAGTATAGGGTTCAAACTGAAGTAATACATGTCGACACATTATATATCAATCAACAGCCATTGTAGTATAGGGTCCAAACTGAAGTATACATGTCGACACATTATAAATCAATCAACAGCCATTGTAGTATAGGGTCCAAACTGAAGTATACATGTCGACACATCATATATCAATCAACAGCCATTGTAGTTTAGGGTCCAAACTGAAGTATACATGTCGACACATTATATATCAATGAACAGCCCTTGTAGTATAGGGTCCAAACTGAAGTATACATGTCGACACATTATATATCAATCAACAGCCATTGTAGTATAGGGTCCAAACTGAAGTATACATACTTTTTGCGACCAGTCGACACATTATACATCAATGAACAGGCATTGTAGTATAGGGTCCAAACTGAAGTATACATGTCGACACATTATATATCAATGAACAGCCATTGTAGTATAGGGTCCAAACTTAGTCGACACATTATATATCAATGAACAGCCATTGTTGTATAGGGTCCAAACTCAGTCGTTACATTATATATCAATGAAAGCCATTGTAGTATAGGGTCCAAACTCAGTCGACACATTATATATCAATGAACAGCCATTGTAGTATAGGGTCCAAACTCAGTCGACACATTATATATCGATGAACAGCCAATGTAGTATAGGGTCCAAACTCAGTTGACACATTATATATCAATGAACAGCCATTGTAGTATAGGGTCAAAACTCCGTCGACACATTATATGTCAATGAACAGCCATTGTAGTATAGGGTCCAAACTCAGTCGACACATTATATATCAATTAACAGCCAATGTAGTATAGGGTCCAAACTCAGTCGACACATTATATATCAATGAACAGCCATTGTAGTATAGGGTCCAAACTCAGTCGACACATTATATATCAATGAACAGCCATTGTAGTATAGGGTCCAAACTCAGTCGACACATTATATATC